>JAVRRU010000013.1:447112-544794 GCA_035928005.1 Exophiala sp. CCFEE 6388
CGGTAGCAGGAGCCACACCGGCACCAGGAGCAGGATAGAAACCTCCTCCAACACCAAGAGCAAAGCCAGCAGCAGGACCGAGAGCGGTAGCAGGAGCCACACCGGCACCAGGAGCAGGATAGAAACCTCCTCCAACACCAGGAGCAAAGCCAGCAGCAGGACCGAGAGCGGTAGCAGGAGCCACACCGGCACCAGGAGCAGGATAGAAACCTCCACCAACACCAGGACCAGAGCCAGCAGCAGGGGCAAAGCCAGGAACAGGAGCCAAGCCAGGAGCAGGACCACCACCGCGACCACCACCACGACCAGCAGCACCACCACCACGGCCACCACCCATGCCAGCATTGCCACCACCCTGACCAGCAGCACCGCAACCACGTCCGGCACCACGACCACCGCTTCCAAGGCCAACCCCTTGAACACCAGGGCGAGGACCATACTGTTGCAGATATGGGACATACACCCGGTTGTGCCAATTCTCGCGCTCTTGGCTCCAGTTACCCAGACGCACTCCTCCACGAATGATGGTGAAGAGAGCCCATGTCCCCTGCACGCCCGCTGGCGGAGCCACGCCCATGTGAGCGTAGACCTCGTTACGTAGGTCCGTAGGACCGTTGACGGTGCCAGCGAGTCTCACCCATACACCACCTTGAAAAATCTCGAATACGATAGCCTCCCGCTTCCTATTGTCGCGAAGTGGGGTGACGCCATCGGCATCGTACGCTATTCGAACTCTCTGTGGGATTCCAAGCACGTGGATCTCGTGCTCGTCATTAGGCTGAAACATCCGAGGCTGTGGCAGGCCCTCGTTGGGTGGGCGGGACAGAAAGTGCATTTTGTGCTTGCTATAGAAAAGGGGTATGTTAGTTGCCAGAAATAGGTAATCGATGGAAGCTGGGAGGATGACTGGAGCAGGGGAGATATTAACAAGCGATGGATGTGATCGGAGACAGGTACTTGAACATGGTCCGACACCTGGCTGTGAGCCGAACGGCGACCTGGACCAACGAGGTCATGGCAGGGAAGTACAACGGGTGCGCCACATCAAGCCAAGACATAACCACATGAGCATGAGCTCATGGCTGTTTTCAGCTCGTCGTTGAGTGACAAACGACGACCGAGTACAACGTTGTCTCACAGAGCATTCGCCATGCGGCGTGGACTATCAGCAGCGTTGGACCCTGTGCCGCTTGTGTACGGTCGCCGTCGACACCAAACTGGTAGTGTGATGGTCGACAAGCATCAGACGGCGACCGACACCTGTTGCAGAGATACGCGTTGTGCTGCGCAAGCTTCTCAAAAGCACCGCGTGAAGACATCGTCAAAGGCATGTTGTCGTCCTCCTTTGACAAGAAGGACAGGATTGAGGGCTGGTTGAATGAGATAAGGTACTTACTTAGCGTCCTGTGCCATGATGAATGTAGGTTAGCGTTGAGTGTATGAGGAAGGATAGCCGAGTACTAAACAGCTACTGGCGAATCGGCGAGGTGGCAAAGTTGCGGTTACAGTCGGGAAGAAGGTTAAGTTCCAATTAGCGGCTTTTTAAAGTGGGAGAAAATGTGTCCTGACCGTGTCACTCTGTTTACTATTCACTGTCGTGCGACAATCACTCTTGATAGAACTGAATAGAAGGCAAACAAAATGGTCAAATCAACTCAGATCGCGCGGCTAGATGGTACTGTCACTCCCTATTGTCCAGATGTATTGTTCAGACACCCCGACTGACTTTGAACGCGCGAAACAGGCCTCATGCTGGCCGCTTCAGTCGACGATGAGCAGGTATGCCTATCTCCAGGATTCCTCTACTTCTGGCCGGGAAGCGGGCTTGCTGACCACCGTGCAGGTCGAAACAGAGCTGGCCGAGGTCAAATCCCAGGCGAAAATGATCTTCAGACGACTCAACAGGAATTCAGAGCAGCAAGCGAGCATCGAGTCGGGACAGTACACATTACAGTAACGCGGACACCACCATCGTGGCAGCCCTTGCTAACACTATCGCAGCTATATCATCAAAGACTCTGTCTGCTTCCTATGTATCTGCGACCGCTCCTATCCCCGAAAGCTCGCCTTTACATACCTTTCCGATCTGTCGCAAGAGTTCACCACGATCTACCCTTCGCAGCAGTATCTCTCCTCGACATTACGTCCCTACGCGTTTGTCGAGTTTGATACGTTCATCCAGCGCACAAAAAAGCTATACCAGGACAGTCGGGCGAGCGCTAACCTGGATAAACTAAATGACGAGCTCAAAGATGTGACCAAAGTCATGACCAAGAACATTGAAGACCTGCTATACCGTGGAGACAGCCTGGAGCGCATGGGCGAGATGAGCGGCCGTTTAAGAGAAGACAGCAAGAAGTACAGAAAGGCGGCCGTGCGAATCAATTGGGAGTTGATGTTGAAACAGTACGGGCCCTTCGCTGGGCTCGGGCTGCTTATCATCATTTTCATCTGGTGGAGGTTCTTCTGAACGACTTGATCCTGGAGCGAAAGAGCACGTATATGATACATCAATTTCGGAGCACCGTTGCGTGAGCACACGATTTGGAGCGTTGAGCATGACACAGGACTTTTCGTCCGGAGTGTCATCATATCTCATCTTCCTCCTCATCAAAGTCGTCCTCAACACCCATATCATACAAGATTCTTCCACCTTCACCTCCGCCACCAGCTTTTTGGGCGTCAAAGTACGGCAATACCACGCCTTCACGCTCCAGCCGTTGTCGATCTGTCAATCCGAGCTCGAACGTCATTCCAGACATCTCCTGGTCTGAGGCATCCTCATCCTTCGGTTTCCTAAAGAGTGGCTGGTCATCAAGCAATGTGATGATCTCTCGGAATGCTTGAGGGCCAGTAGACGCTTGCTGCGGCTTCGATCCCGTGGGCAGAAAATACCACTCCAGCACCCCTCGACCGCTTTTCCTTCGGTGCTCCAGTTCGAGCACGACACCACGTTCTTCCGCTTTTAACGTGGCTCTGGGTTTAAGACCTATCACGACTCCTTCAACCCCTTCGGCTAATCCAAACACCGGCGCGCCAAGCGATCTTGCATGTGCTGCTTTCTCGGCAAGGAGGGTTGGAAGTGAGTGTACCGTGATGATCGTGGTGGCGAGATATGACAAGAGTGAGATTGGTGATGGAGAGTATTTTGCTGTCGACAATGATGTCGCAGGCAGTGGTATATCAGTATGATAAACCGCGACTAGTGATAGTTGTGGCGGTTCTTGAGAAAGCTCTGTGCTTTCATTCTGGATAGGTGGTTGAAGCAAAGATGACAAAAAGGCTGTCAGATTTAGATTTGATGGCGGATCTGTGGAAATGGAGGCCAAAGTCGTCACTGAGTCAACTATAATTAGATGTCCTGCAAAATGGTCAATGGTGATGTGCATCTCTGTATGCCACGACACTCACGTCTACTCCCACCCTTGACCAGAATCTCCGTCACTGCCCTGGCAATCCTCCCTGGTGTTTGAGTCTCGCCGTAGCATTCGATAAAGTAGTCCACATTTCGGGGTTTGACGAAGGTCTCGAATGACAGAAATATCGTACTGGTCTTGGACAACCTCGACCGTCGCAGATACTCGCGTAGTAGAGAATTGGCGGGTTGTTCTAGCGTGTCGAGGACAAGGGTGAAAGGACTGGCGTGGTCGCGCTGGTTGAGGAGTTTGGAGATTAGGAGGAGATTGTGTGTCCGACGATGAGCTAGGTTCGTGTGTGACATCTTTGACTATCCACCTTGACTGACGCCGTAGATGATTGAGGTTGTAGTGATGATCACGGGCTTGATGACTGAGACGCTCGCTCCCTTTTTTATTCAGCCTTGTGAGACCTGAGAGTGCTGGAATTTCTTCGTGCCCCAATTTTCGCCTGTCGCTCGGGGAAGTTCTCAAGTTATTGTATTACCACTTTTTCAGATTCACATGTAGCACTCGATTATCTCCCTCCGCCGTCTATGATGCTCGTTGAGTATGTTCCCTCAAGAATGAAGATTTCTACAGATGGCTTGGCGGTCGTTAGAATGAGGACGACGCCGCTTTAAGAGTACGTGATGTGTGTATGTTCGATGGATCGCTCACCCCTCCTGAAGATCTCCAGCATGATAAACGGTGATCTGGACGATCATGATGAGAGAAGCGGAGAGACATACTATACAGTCTATACTATCTATGATACAGCGTGACTCGCAAAAGACGAAACCGAGGTCTCGAGGGAATCTAGCTCAACAAGCGTCCTTCTCCTTCTTGGCCTCATTCTTTGCTCTCATCTTCTCCATCTCCATCCTCTGCTGCTCTCTCACCTTCTTGACGTTTCGCCATTCCATTGTCAACGATCCAATAATACTAGCTACCGACACCGCCACCGCACAGTAGTACACCTTGACTAGTGCCCCATTGTACACAACCAGGACTTCCTGAACATACTGCGGGTCAATCACCTTCCTCATACCGGTCGCGCCCGCACGGAGAATAGTCGCACCGTCCAGCCCGGGTATATGCTTGAGTCCGCCAATCAGCTCGTTCTCAAAAACATTCTCTGCGATCGACAGGAACAAGGCGCCACCGAGATTGCGGAAGAAGAACAACAAAGACACGCCTATTGGGACGTCCTTCTTCTGTAGGACCGCCTGCGCGGCCACACCTGGCTGCTGCATGCCACAGCCTATGCCGAAGCCAAAGAGGAACTGATAGGCGATCCATTTGGAGTGGTCTGTCGTCGTTGTGAAGGTGGAGAGTAGTCCGGCACCAACTGACATGAAGACCGTGCTTGCTATCATGAAAGGTGTGTAGTATCCAATCTTAGTGACTGTGATGCCGCAGAGAAGGTTCGAGACGACCAGTGCCAGGATGATTGGGATGGTCATCACGCCTGATTTTACTGCGCTGGCGCCTTTGATCGCCTGGAACCATATCGGCAGGTAGTATAGCATGATCATCAGGGCGGAGCCGGAGCACAGGGTGAACCAGGCGCCCGAGAGGATGCTTCGCTGGAAAAAGATGTGCGGGGGCACGGTAGCTGCGTCGCCTTTGTGGCGTTGAACGGCTATGAATGCGATCATGCACAGTCCGAAGACAATGAGAAGCACAATGATCCTGGCGTTGCCCCAGGCGTAGGTCGAGCCGCCCCATTGCAACGCGAGCAGCAAACAGATGATGCCTGGGAAGAGGAACAAGGCGCCTAGTGGGTCGAGACGGCCGAGTTGCTCCTTGATCGTTTTTGGTGCGTTCAAAGGGTTGGGCAGGTTCAAAACCAGCAGGATGATACCCATGGTCAAGCCTCCAATTGGGAGGTTGATGTAGAAGCACCAGCGCCAGGTGAGTTTGGAGGTAAAGACGCCGCCCAGCAACGGGCCTGCAACCGAAGCGACACCGAACACTACGCCCACGAGGGACATGTACAAGGGTCGTTTCTCGATGGGAGTAGTGTGCATCATAATGACAATGGCGCCACTAGAGATCCCGGCTGACCCAATGCCAGCAATTGCGCGACCGAATATGAATGCTGTTGAGTTGGGGGCTGCGCCGCACAGGGCTGAGCCGACTTCGAAGAAAATCACCGCACCCAGAAAGACGAATTTGGGAGAATAGAATGTGTATATCCGGCCAAGAAGTAGCTGGAAACAGCAAAGGGTGAGGAGGTAAGCGCTTCCGTACCAGCCTATATCGCCCAGGGCGTGGAAGTCGTCGCTGATTTGAGGGGTCGCGGTGCCGATGATAGTCAGGTCCTGCATTTCTTGTAAGTCTAAACCTGAGTTGGAGATCGGAATGGGACTACCTACCAGGGCGACGAGAAAGTTGGCTAGATAGAGTGATGACATGATCAGGAGGACTTTGGGAAGGGGTGGGTACTTGTCCTCCTGGTCTTTCTCGGTCGAGCGCATCTCTTTGGCTTGGGCGTGATGGGCATCGGCGTCGACAGGGCTTTCTGCCGTTCTCGAGGGAGAGTGTGATGGGGTCTTGATGTCTGGCATTGCGTCGCTCGGAGTAGCTGTGTTCCTGTCTTTCTCATGCATTGCTGATAGTAGGATGGGTGAGGTCAAAAGAAGAAATGGTCAAGAAGTACTCTGTAAGATGGATAACGGGGGAGAGTAAGAAGAGAGGTTTGAAGAACCCGTCCCGAATCAATGGGCGAATTTGTCACTGAGATATATAGCATAGAAGCATGATTAAGATCATTTCCTAATCTCGCTCCTGGTGCACATCGGCCTTGCACTCACTGTTGTTGTCATCTTTCGCTGCCGAATGCAGGACCGGGGAAGGTGTTCATCCACATCGCTCGACTCGGTCGTACAGATGTAGAACGTTGATGGGGTCTACGAAGGGCACGGACGTTCTCCTCCGCTCGCCAACACCGTCGGGCCCGAAAGACAAAACATCCTGGACGTAAAAGCAATGCGCATCTTTCACAAGCGCAGAGGGATCGTGACCGCTTCTAGCAATACCGTGGGAAGCTCCCGGGACTTGTCTCCATTGCCAGTATCAACAGGTGTTGTCGCGCCATAAGTAGACTCCAAGATCAAGGGTTTGTTCAGAAGTAGAAGAGTAAAGGAGACGATGGAGTATTACTATGGTCTACGTCCACTCGGAGAACCTGCCTGATATGGAGTGGACCCTGTCCTGGTGACACCAAAAAAAGTGGCACCGTCTGACAAGAAGTACATTGACGACATAAGTCCATGGCTCGTCGAGTCCGCGACAGCGCGCGTATTCATACTGAGCTAGTAGGCCTATGCTGTAGACTTGATGGCTTTCCCTCTGTAAGCGACTGGCACTATATTGTTGTGCGCAAAGGACTGCGTGATAACAATGAGGAACGGTATCTATATGAACCTGAGGAGGAACAGCAGTCAGACAGTGCCACTTTTCCTTTTGGACCGCTCGGCTCCGAGCATTTGCGAGTGCAACTCTCTTCTTCTCCTACTCCGAAGAGTGCTGGAATTGTTTCTTTCCCAATCATCAACTCAACACCTGTGAGCCACGAGATAACGCTGCTTACGATGCTGCGAACTGCCAGTATCTGATACTGTTTTAGAGGCGAGGTGACTTCTCCATGATACCTTCCCCCAGATTGACTGCCGACGTCCACCTATCGCGTCAAATCTCGGTCACAACTTGACAATTGCGATTCCGGCGGACACTGGAAATGAGGCCCCAGCTAGGCGGCGATGTGGCAGGCGGGATCCCTGACAACACTCCCGCCTCGACCCCGATGTCCTCAGCAGCGCCATCAGAGCCATCGGTTCAACCATACTCATGTCTCCAGTGCAAGCACCGCAAGGTGAAATGCGATCGCGGTGACCCATGCATTCATTGCCGCAAGGCGGGCGCTGATTGCATCTATCGCGCTCCACCACCTGCGAAACGTAGGAAGCGAGTGTACCAGGATACTTCAATCGAGACAGGATCGGCAGCAGGCAGCAGCGAGCCTCATGAGGCTGTTCTACCGTTAGGAGACTACGCCGTCGAGCGGGAAGAGTTGCTGGAAAAGGTGAGGCGCTATGAGTTCTTGCTGAAAGATCTGGGCGCTCTGAAGAGGCCGACGATCAGCCTCTCAAAGGAACCTCAGCCGGTGCTGCGTACGCGAGCAAGGCTTGCTGGAGACTCAGCTGCGGCCAGCCCTGGCTCGACCTTGGACGGTGATGGAAAGCTAGTCGCACAGTGCGGAAAGTCGCAATATCTGGAGAACAACCTCTGGACACGAGTAAGGGACGAGTTCCAGGATGCCAATGAGATTTTGGAGGACTCTTCGGACAAGGAGGTCGGCAACGATGCTGATACACAATTTCGAACCACGGCAACCCGACAAGCATTGCACTCCGTTGGGCAAGACCCGATTGGGCTGATTTTCCCGTCCAGGATCAACGATGTCGACCTGCGATCGTTACATCCACAACCAGTCCAGATCTTTATGCTTTGGCAAGCCTTTGTCGACAACGTCAACCCCATGATCAAGTTACTCCATATTCCCACAATGCAAAAAGCCATCGTTGAAGCAACTGCGGATTTGAGTCATGTGTCGAGAGCGAAGGAAGCATTACTGTTCGGAATCTATTTGATCGCAGCGTTATCCATGGAGGACGCCGAATGCAAAAGCACCCTGCAGCAAAGCAAAGCGATGGCATTGGACAGGTTCAGAACCGGTGCACAAGAAGCATTAAAAGCCGCGGGTATATTGAGAACCAGTGACTTGATGGTGTTGCAAGCCTTTGTGCTCTTCCTGGTAAGTTGATAGATACTTCCCAATCTGGCTCCGGCCACTGACTCGTTGCAAGTTGTCGGCTCGTTGCGACGCCCACTCCCTTTGTGCTTTGACGGGTATATCGGTTCGAATTGGACAACGCATCGGTCTTCATAGAGATGGAGAGACGCTCAAACTGCCACCCTTCGAAACGGAAATGCGCCGTCGCCTCTGGATGGTTATGATTCAGCTTGATTGCCGCGCAGCTGAATTGTCTGGCTCTGGACTTTCCATTATAAACTTGCTCGGTCATACAAAGCCGCCGTTGAACGTCAACGACTGCGACCTCTACCCCGACATGAGCGAGCCACCCGCAGAACAACCCAAAGCCACGGAGATGATGTTCATGCTCATCCGTTCAACTATAGGCTCCTTCCTGATCAGACAACTACCTGAACACGAAATCTTTGACGGTGTTTGGTCCACACTCAGCAACCCCGTGGTCAGTATCGTAGCCAAGGACAATGTCATTGACGAACTCGAACAGACCCTCGAAGAACAGGTTGTCCGCCATTGCGATCTCCAAGTTCCTCTCCATCGCCTATGTTTCCTAATCGCCCGGTCCGCCATGTGCAAACTCCGGCTCTTCGCGCATCTACGTCGCGAGGCGGCAGACTCGGGAGCTGCGGATACTTCGTCCCCAGAAGAGGAAGACCTCCTTTACAGCAAGAGTCTTCGAATGCTTCAATACGACACCGAGATCCGCAATACAAAGTGTCTTCGTCGCTTCTTCTGGCATGTCGACATGCATTTTCAGTGGCACCCACTGATATATCTCCTCACCTACTTACGCACTCACGCGATCTCCAACTCACGAACAGATAATGCTTGGGCGGCTATTGACGACGTCTTTGCAGACCACCAGGAGCTCATATACGGAGGTCGCACACGCAGCAAACTGTGCAACGCTGTTTGCAGTCTCACGCTCAAAGCATGGGAAGCACGCGAGATCGACCAACGTAGGTCCAACCCTACCGCTGCGTTGTCGGAGATACCTTCCTGCGTGATGCAGCTCCGTGGGCAAGCAGTCACGCAGACGCAGAGCACTCAGGCTGGGCCAATGCCACCAATCAGCAGTATTGGAACGGGCGCGCAACATCGCTCGAAGCAGGATGACAGCGCAGGTGGTCTTCAGACCGACAACCTTAGTGTCCTCGATGCCAACCTTACGTCTATCAGTTGCAGCACTGGTTTACCAGCTGTGGTCCTTGACATGATGGAGATGGACGCCACTCTCATCAATTGGGGACAGTGGGACACCATGTTCCAGGAATTCGAGATGGGACAGTGGGATGCTGGGGCTTTTCTACACCAACAGATATAGCTTAGCCACCGATTGTTAAATGTCCGCATTCTCCGCCCAAGCGCGGGGGGTCTCCGTTCAACCGCAGTGGGGACTTCACGATAACACTCGCGCCTAACTTGACTGCAGCATTGGCCAAGGGTTGCTCGTTGATCATCACACACAGACAATTCGGGACCTTATGTGACATGTCACTTGTTTTAGATCGTGTGCCGCATAGACCTCGTATTCACCTCAATCTGCTCTTTTCCGTGGTAAGGCTGGCGCGAGATTGTCAACTTGAGTTTCGCTCAGAGGTTAATTCACATGCATGGGACAGCTCGATCGCACGGCACGAACGTATACATTGTCTTGTCGTGTCACCGATTAATAGTAACGGACATTACAAGGAACTCAAGTTAGGGAATCCTCAAGACGAGATGACTGACTAACAGTTCTAATTCACAATCAAGTAATTCGCCTAGGACGATAAAAAAGTCTGTACATGTTGTTTATTATTATGAACCCAATCTCGCGGTTGAAGCACAGGACGTGACAGAAATACACCGTGCGTTCAGGCCGGGAACGTATATGTGGTGCCTATGTCTTGTGCCAAGGTAAGCATGGACTTCATTTCGAGCCGTGGTTTTCCAGGGTTGGTTGCGGGGAAACCACCTTCAAGAAGAATCATATCCTCAGACAAAGTTCAACTGAGTTCATATCATCAATAAAGTATATGTCAATTCTTCGAGCATAACCAAGTCGGGTGTATATGCTCTCGTGCCTACCAGCAATTGCGGCAATCTCCAAAAGCCCTACTGAACGCAGTGATCGTCTTTCGGCTTCTGTACCCCAATACGGTGTCCGAAAAGCGGTGTACCTGTAGTAGAGTCGGTTGCGACTGAGTTCTGTCTCTGGGAAGCAAAAAGTTACGTTCAGAGCACCAGGACAACATGCTTCCCATGAAGGATCCAATCATCCAATGTCTACGTGTTTATACTCCTAATGATTCTCTTATATCAATATGTGCCCTTTCCATGTGAGTCCTCCATCTTGTCTGTACTCTTAGTCATTTACTTCCTTCCGCCCTATCGTCGTGGTCACGCCCGTTCTTCTTACATTTTTCAAGATGGTCACTCTTTTCAGCTTTTTCATAACTTCATTGGCATGTGTCGCTGTGAACGCATCACCCTATTCCATCAATGGCGCGATATCCAATTTACAATGGGGCCCTTGCCCTTCTACGATGAAGAATTGGACTTCTGTATACCCATATCAGTGCAGTACCTTGGCAGTACCGCTTGATTATTCCAATCCGAAGGACGACAGGACATTGAACTTGCAGCTTCTGCGCATGAAAGCTCTAATCCAACCTGCTAAAGGTGCCATTCTCTTCAATCCTGGTGGTCCCGGTGCGGTTGGCACACGATTGGTTGTATCTAGTGGGGAAGAATACCAAACGTAGGTCTCTTGCTCGGTTATTCGAGACAACATTCTGACAACGGATTTTAGTATATTAGAGGGACAGTATGATCTCATTGGGTTTGATCCTCGTGGAACTGGTAATACTATACCTTACGCCTGCAATATCACCTCGGAAGCGGCCACAAAGGTGAGACGACAAGTATCGCCAGAAACCACATTGCCGGAAGACCCCCAAGATCTCTCGGTCGATCCGGAAGCATTGTCCTTGGCGCAAACACTTGAGTTAGTGCAGGTCGGACTCGACGAGCTGTCGGAAACATATGCTTCAGCATGTGCCAGGGACAATGCCGAGTATGGCGACCTGGTGGGAACGGCTTTCGTTGCCCGGGACATGCTACATATTGTAGATGCTTTGAATCAAGGAAACCTTCTCAATTACTGGGGTGAGTATTGCACTGTCTGACGTATCCTCACCGAAGTTGCATGCTAAAGGTCTCACAAGGTGTCTCGTACGGAACAGTACTTGGTGGAACATTCGCTGCGATGTTCCCAGACCGAGTTGGTTTGATGCTATTGGAGTCCAATGTCAATCTCCACGAATATATGTCAGGAGTGTAAGTTGTCTCTCACAAATTCCACTACCGCTACTTTATGCTCAAAGTCTTATAGAAACCTGGAGGCGAGAGTCACACTCGACGACAATATCTATGGCCTTTTTGCGGATTGCATCGTAGCGGGTCTTGAGTCTTGTATCCTAGCCGAGGCTGACCAAACCGCTGCTAGTCTGGCTCAAAACTACCGTAACCTCCTCGATGCTCTCGATGAGCAGCCTGTTCAAGTAGCAGGACAAAATATCTCAGGACAAGTGGTGCGAGATTTCGTGCTTGGGCAGCTTTACAATCCAACAGACTGGCCTGAAATCGCCGCCGCGCTGGACACGCTATACCAGGGTGAGTGGGAGAAGTTCTATAACATGACAATCTCTCCTCCACCAAGTCAATACAACAAGGGCACCCAAGCGCTTTCTGGTATTCGATGTGGCGACCAATACACACGGGTCAACAATGCCACTCTCATTGAAGGTCTTGTTGAGAAGCTCGACAATATTTCGACCTGGTTTCCCTTGCAGCCACTCGTTGAGTCGTTGAGCTGCCTTGTGTGGCAACAAAATGCTAAGGAACGCTACAATGGCAATTTCGAAGCCACCACTAAAACGCCGATTCTCGTTCTTAACAACGCCTTCGATAACATCACCCCCCTAATCTCGGCGCGAAATACAAGTGCAGGTTTTTCAAACAGTGCGCTACTGGTACAAAATTCGTACGGGGTAAGTATATTGATCCTTATCCTCCTTCTTCATCCTTGGACAAAACATGGCACCTAAGATCCGCTGACATGATGCGAAGCATGTTCCTGAGTATACACCTTCCCTTTGCACAGCCCAAGCGATCAGGGATTACTTTCTGTCGGGAGCACTACCCACGCCGGGTACTGTATGCGAGCAGGAAGTTGCGAACTTCCAGACTCAAAATTGGACGGAGGTTTACCAGGATCTGACACCCTCGAACTCCGCTTTAGCGAGCAAGAAACAGTACACGAAGGACGAAATTACGATGCTATCGGCTGTGCAATCCTTGGGTTTGAAGATGAGCAATCTTCACAAGTCTCTAGGAAGAAGTTGGTGATGGCTATGAGACCATATAGCTTCTGGTGTTCTGTTTCTTATTGGAGGCCAGGCCGAGGATACCGTGGACTCGGCCTACATCCTATTTCTTGATGGCGATTTTCGCGGTGGCGAGCACCTCGTTGTTGATATCGATTCTAATAACTTTCAGTTCAAATGCTTTGATATATCGTAACGCTTGTTTGATCAGCATCAAGATTCTATCAAAGGTTTTCATGTCAGTCATCACTTCCTCAGTCAGCCGAGACCTTCATAGCCTAAACTAGGAATCGAGTATTCCTACTAGGGATACTGCTAAGGCGCTGAAGTTGGGCCAACTACTGAGATCTCTCTTCTCAAGTCCACCTTGATGGAGGTGATGAAGCGGGCCTGATGTCGGACGCGGAGTCCAGCCCCTAAGATCGAGGGCAGCATGTCCTGTGGTCTGAGGTATATCAAAACCAACAATATGAGATACACCGAGCATAGCAGCAAGACAGGCAACCGCAAACATCAATCCCTGGTGTGTTTTAGGGAGACACCTTTTGCAAACAGTGACTAGTCCATGTAGACAGACGAGTGTTCTTCATCCTGCTCCTAAGCAGAGCAATTGACACATGCTCAGCCTGATGCTGGTGCATACTCTCGCTTACCTACCGCTTTGGTTTATTGAACAAGAGCATTAGGGCTGCTGCAAACAAGGTTGACGCAAGAAATTGCTGGCCTGCGGCGGTGATCTTTTCTAGATTCGCACGACGTTGTCGCTGCTTTTCGATACTGACCAGGTGAGTATGCCGGGCAACACTGAGTGCAGGTACTATATGATGAGGTCCTCAGTGACCGGCCAAGGATGGCTCCCGAGATTGCAAATACACGCCCAATCACACTTTCCGCTCTAAAGTTTGAATTCCAAAAAGGAGATGTACAACATTCAGTCCGCAACTGTGCTTTCTGTCGGACAACGTGATCGGCCATTTTCCGCCTACTACTTGTGGAGGCAGTGCTTTTCAGCGAGGAAAAGGTTGGGCCCAGCCTGACGGGAGCACACATCAGCAGGCTGCCTCAGGCTTGCGGTGGTCAAGACACAGCTTTCGTTATACAGTGTCATCCTCGTGCCTGAAAAACCGGGCAACCTTTGGGGGTGCGATGAATGGCAATCCTTGGTCAACAATGGCCTTTGGCGTCGGCTCGGAATTGAGCTCGGGACTGACCTTTATCATCAAGATTTGCGAATATACATACGCCTTGCGGGCAGTCAGTCAACAGACCAAGGAATACCTGATCACGGCACAACATGCCTGGAACAACATCAATACTTGTCAGGAACTGTTGGGTCAGCAGACAGAACACCTTCCAGCTTCCGAGCGGAAAGACTATGAGTGTGGGATAGAGGAGACAAAGCTGGCAGCCGAAGAGGTCGCTCTGCTATTGGAGCCTGCTCGAGTCAACCTCGAAGCGGATTGAGGCGAGCTCAACCATTGTGTGTACAGGGCGACAGAGTCACGGATGACGGCGTGCGCAGGCCATTCCGGGCGAAGCTGAGGCCTGCGCACTATCGGAGGCCATGGAAGGCACAGTTTGTGCGATCTAACGTAACAGATTCTCTTCCGAAAAGCATGGGTGAGCAAGACCGTGTTCGTGATCTTTGCACTGTATCTGTAGACTTGGATAGGGTGGAAAAGATCCGACGAAACAAGCACCGGTGGAATTTTGGACAGAGTTATGAACTAGCACAACTTGAAGTGCAGCTCATCCCTGGACATACGGACTTGGACTTTCGCGTGATCAGCGGAGGGAGACTTGTCAACAGCGAAGACAAACATGTTAAAGTCGATTGGAGCGTGGGAGGCCATCGTCAGTCACCATATAACAGCCCGAATATGCTGGATCAACCATGGGCGGAATGACGGTGCCATTGCTGGAGGAAATGTTCGGAGAGTACTCTGATATTGATGTGCAGAATACTGCTGAGGTGTCAATCAGCTGATAGGAAGGGGGACAACGCTGTGTGAGAAGGTCGAGTATACGTGTTTGAAGGACGTGTGTGGTCTTGGGGGTCGCCGAGGTCTAGCTGCCGTCCCGCAGGTCAGCAATTAGTGGAATACTCTATACTGCCCCATTGCGAACAACTTCTGCCACATACTGCATACTATCATAAGTTTTACCACGGCCGCCATTCCCTCACCTTTCCCAACAATTCGAATCTCGCCTATTGTATCTTAGAGGGCTATTAGATCGATAACGGCATTATCTGGACTGGACAATTTGCTGCCAGAATCCTCAATCCTTCCGCACACGACAGCGAGGCCGGTGCGAGGAACAGTCCCTTCCACATTCGTTGTTGCTCATTTTAATGATGATCTAAGTCTGTTGTTCAGGCCAGTGTCTTGTCTCTTGTTTCTTCCATCGATATCGCGGCGCAGGAATTGACTCGGCATGGGACAATGGCCTGCTTTGGCAGTGGCGCACCAGAACTCCTTAACCATGGATCAGCTATTCGTCGCTCATCTGCACCCTGGTCCACCTTCTCTTAGATATATTTTGCCACAAGTCTACCGACGCAGTCGCAAGTGAGAAGGAGTCGCACGGATTCAGCGCCTGCAGAAAGATTGAGATCAACAGCTCGACGAACAGCAGCCAGAGTTTCTGCTATTGGACAATGTGAACATCAGGAAAGATTCACATGTCGACTCGAAGATTCAATGGACTGTATGCTTCTTACGAGTGTTCGAGGTCGATCTGAGCTGGATTTCTGGAAACGCGGTGGCTGGGATGCAGCGAGGATATTCGGCTGGTAATTAGGTCATCTACACCGTAGGTGGGGGCCAAAGTTATACCGACACCTACAAGGCCCAATCCCTCCCCGCGATCGGGCGCTTCAGAATGCACTGCCTTTCGTACTCCAGCCAGCACCGGCGCAGGCTGCGAAAGCAGCAAATTAGCCCTTGTACGCCGAACGCCACAACGGCTTGGACCAATTCAAGCACTCTTGTCGGACCAGCGAATGAACAGCGATGATCTCCTGTTTGCCAATGGACCGCTCTTGGACTCTTGGAGTTCAGCTCATCTGTGACGGCAGCAGCACAGCCTGTGCAGAGGCGGTGACTTCAGCCTAACCGCGCACAGGTGCGCAATCATTGTCATTGATTTTCAGGCACCTGAACACCATTTCGAACTCAGCCATCATTACTCTGGCCATGCTGAAAACCATTACCCAGAAGTCATCATAATTGAGATTATCTTCTAAGAATCGCCGAATCGGCCACGGCGACTAGAAGAGTACGCCTGCTCGCCTTGGATGGCGGCGGGGTTCGCGGCCTCTCGTCGTTGATGATCCTCGGCCAGCTGATGCAGACCATCGATTCGGCGAGTCCACCCAAATCCTGCGAGTATTTTGACATGATTGGGGGCACCAGCACTAGAGGGTTAGTACACAAACAATATAAGCGTGATATAGTTAGCCACTAACCGATTAGGCTGATCGCGATCATGCTGGGTCGCCTAGAGATGACGATCGACGAATGCATCGACGTCTACCTCCTCGTCTCCGATAAGGTCTTCCAGAAGAAGGGCTATCGGGTTACGGTTTAAGATAAGATTCAAAGACGGTTTAAGACGAAGAAGCTCGAAGAAGTGATTAAAGAGGTGGTGACAAAGAGGAAGCTACCCGTAGATACCCTATTAAAGTATATCGAAGAGGGGCTATGTAAAGTGTACGTCGGCCTTTAGATTAGTATTAGGATCGCTATTCTATAATGCTGACGGTCGTGCAGATTTATGTGTGCGACGAGTAAAGAGACGGGCGAGACGGTGTACTTGACGAGCTACCAGACACCGCACGACAACAATGATCTCCTAAACTCGGCTACAATCTAGGAGGCTTATCGAGCCACGTCGGCGGCGTCGTCCTTTTTCGATCCCACCGCCATCGGACGTTATGACGAGGAGTTCGTGGATAGCGGGATAGGGGCGAACAATCCAGTGTGGGAAGTGTAGAATCAGGCGCAGGCGATATATGGGCCTAGCCCGCTCGAAGATCACCTAGACTGTTTGGTTTCGATTGGCACGGGTGTGTCGTCTCTAACACCTTTTCGCGACGATGTCCTCTACATCCACGAGACGCTGATTACGCTGGCCACGGAGACGGAATAGACGGCGGAGCGGTTTCGACGCAGTAAAGCGCACCTAGAGGATTCCGGTTACTACTATAGATTTAATATGGCAAGAGGACTCGAGAACGTAGGGTTGGATGAGTCGCGGAAGAGAAAAGCGATTGCGGCGGCCACACGGCGATACGTCAATTCGCAGGAGGTGTTTAAACAGGTGAAGTCGATGTTCTGGCGGGCCTTACAAGGCTACGAGAAGACACTCAGCAAGGATCACACCTCGGCACTCAATACGGTCAACAACCTAGGCCTGCTTTACGCTAATCAGCGCCAGCTCGATGAGGCGAACGAAATATTCGAGCGGGCCTTACAGGGTCGTGAGAAGGTGCTCGGCGGGGGGCACACGTCGACGCTCGACACGGTCACCAATCTAGGCACCCTCTACCGTGATTAAGGGAAGCTCGATTAGGTAGAGAAGATATACTAGCGAGCATTATAAGGGTTCGAGAAGGCCCTTGATAAGGAGTATACTTCGATACTTAACACGGTTAATAACCTAGGTAACCTCTATCGTAATTAAGAGAAGCTCGATAGGCAGAGGAACTATATCATTAAGCACTATAAGGCTTCGAGAAGACTCTCGGCACTAAGTATAACTAGACACTTAATACGGTCAATATCCTAGGTAACCTCTACCGTGATTAAGAGAAGCTCGATTAGTTAGAGGAACTATATCGATAAGCACTAAAAGGCTATAGAGAGACGCTTAAGACGAAGCATAACTCGATACTTAATACGGTTAACAACCTAGGTAACCTCTATCGTAATTAAGGGAAGCTAGCGAAGATAGAGAAACTATATCGGTCGGCACTATAAGGCTTCGAGAAAATACTCGGTAAGGAATATATCTCGACGCTCGACACGATTAATAATATAGGCATCCTCTACACTAAATAGAGAAACTCGATTAGGCAGAGGAAATGTATTAGTGGGCACTGAAAGGCTTCGAGAAGGCGCTCCGGGCGGAGTACACCTCGTTACTCGATACCGTTAATAAACTTGGGAACCTATATTATGAGCAAGACAAACTGGACGAGGCAGAGCAGATATACTAGCGGGCGCTGGCGATGGGAGAATAGGTGCTAGGAGTGGAGAATCCGAAAACCATGTTGATTATGAATAATCTAGCATCGGTACTCCGGTGCCGGGAGAAATATGAAGAGGCGGAATCCCTAATGCGGCGAGCGCTGGTCGGAAAGAAGCAGATACCGGCTTCGGTCACGATGATGAGAACTCAACCATTATCTTCTAAGCTGGTGGCCCCTATTAGGGGCAAGTCTGCTAATATTCCATTCAACCCGGATCTCGACACTAGGCGAGATCTTAAGGAGGAGAGAGAAGGAAAAGACCATGGCAACGGCAGTGATGAAGAGTTGGAAACAAACGAGCTCGACGGAGAAATGACCTCACCTATGTTTGGGTCGAACCTCGACACTGTGTCGAGCGACTCTGAGAGCAGCAGCTCGACCTCCGGCGAGCACAAGATAACGGCGGCCTCGCGGCCTCGTACCAAGGTTGGTCGCTCCCAGAACACGTTTATCGGCTATACGAAGTCAAAACGTCACAAGTTGAAGCGAAAATTATCGGCTAGTACGTTCGGACAGCGTCGTTCCTTCAGCCGGAGACTGGCAGAGAGCCGCGAGAGTATTAAAAATAATTCACCCTGTGCCGCTTAGCATCAGTGGCCGGCGAAGCTCGAGTTGCCCCCGAATCCACGCTCTCAATATTGGGTTCTGACACAATCATAACCGAGGCCTCCGAAAACCATGCCTTAGACTCTTTGTTAGCGTATAGCCGAAGACTCTACGAAAATTAGTCCATCCTTCTAGGAAGTCCCAACGCGATATTACGAATAGCCAGAAAGGCCATGCACGCAGAAGCAGAACCAGGCAAGTCAACCGAGACGCTTATATGCCAGACCCAGAAGAGGCAAAGCGTTATATAGCGTAGCTCTACTAGCTCTATATACTCTATAGATAGAGCTAATAGAGCAATAGAGCAAAGAAGTAGAACGCTTATTAAATAACGAGAATCTATATAGTTACGCTCCTTTATCTATAGTAGATAGGACCTTCGTAGTTAACCTAAGTCTATAGTCGAACCCTACGATTCTTAATACTACGATTACTATAGAAATCACTATACTCTAGCTAGGGAACCCTATAATTATGCGAGAACTTTCGAGTCCTAGTTCGATTCATAATATTTTAACTACTATTTAGTATAGTAAGTAGAACGATACTTAGACCTAAAAGACCCTTTCGTTAAGTATTCTCGATAAAAGAGAAGAGATCTAAGAAAGAGAGGCTCTTACAATATATTACTACTTTCTCGAGATTACTACGATATAACGATATAATAAAGAGATATTTTATTACTACGATATAACGATATAATAAAGAGATATTCTATTACTACGATATAACGATATAATAAAGAGATATTTTATTATTACGATATAACGATATAATAAAGAGATATTCTATCTATACGATAATACGATAGAATAATAAGATATTCTATTTATATAACACTATAATAACGCATTAAGATAAAGTCTAGACGACTATAACTATTAGATAACGAAAGTCGCACTATTTAAGGGTACGATAATAAATTCTACTTTAGTGGACGACGCGAAGAAAGTTATGACTCTATCGAAGACCGCTACGTACGAGAATAAGAATTATCGCTAAAAGATAAGGCGATATCTATATTAGAAATTAATAAATCCGGAAAAGGTAACTATAAATAAAAAGTCTTAACGAAAATAAGATTATATAACTAAGAATACGAATAGCTATAATCGATATAGTAGCAAAAAAGGCTAACACTACTATAAAGCACTATAAGATATAGAATATCTCGAAGCTAGAATATTTAGAACTAAAATAGCTAGTAGAAAGATATAGAAGAAGCTTATATAATATAGCTTAAGAAGTAATACTCTCGTATAACGAAAGAAAATAAAGTTATACTTAAAAAAGAAAGAGATATAATAAAGAAAAGATACTATTACGAAAAGAATCTAGAAAAGATAGCGAATTAGTCTTCGAAAGTCTATTAAGCTTTAATAAAAATAGGGCTATCGATTATACTTCTTACGAGATAAAAGAATTAAATCCTAGAAATACTTAAATATAAATATCGAAATAAACGAAATCCGTATATAATTACGAATAACGAAGAAGAGCTAATTATCTAAATAAATATTCGAAGGAAAGATACTATTTAGTAAAAAACGCTATAACGCTATAAGAAGAAATTAATAAAAGTATTATCTAACGTAAAAAGTTAGCGATAAGAAGTTAACTAAAAAGAAAAGAACTTACCCTTAAATATCTTAATTACTATTACCTAGAATCTTATTTTAGTCTATAATATTATCGAACGCGAAAGTATTTAATATTATTATAATTAAATTCCTAGTAAAGAAGTTCTCTAATTCTCCGAGAACGTCGAATTTACGATCTACTATTTTTTTCTACTTATTATTAAGACGATCGAGTTACTATTCGATAAAAAGAAGTTATTAGGCTAAGGAAGCTAACTACGCTTAAATAGCTCGTCGACGAGCTTTAAGCTTACGTTTTTAAGCCTCGATAGAATCGTATTTAGCGTCGAAAAAGATACTCCTATATTTAACGTTTTTACGAGTATAGATAAAATAACGGACGTTACCTTCTCGAATAATATAGATAGAATTTAAAGAAACATACTACGAATAGAGCGCTATATTTAAGAAGTCGTAGACTTCGATTTTAATAGTAAGACGAAGACGCTACTAAATCTTAGTTAAATCGCCTACTATAATAAACCTATAAAAGTAAGGAAGAAAGCAAAAGAGAAATTAATTTTAGGAAAGACGGATTTACTTACTTATAAAGGTTATAGGGACGCGACTATAGAAAGGAGAGAGCGAGTATTACGAATAGCTAGAAAGACTATATATATAGAAGTAGAACTAAGTAAGTTAACTAAGACGCTTATATACTAGACCTAAAAGAGGTAAAGCGTTATATAGCGTAGCTTTACTAGCTCTATATACTCTATAGATAGAGCTAATAAAGCAATAGAGTAAAGAAGTAGAACGCTTACTAAATAACGGGAATCTATATAGTTACGCTCCTTTACTTATAGTAGATAGAACCTTCGTGGTTAACCTAAGTCTATAGTCGGACCCTACGGTTCTTAATACTACGATTACTATAGAAACCACTATGCCCTAGCTAGGGAACCCTATGATTCTGCGAGGACTTCCGAGTCCTGGTCCGGTTCATAACACGCGAGTGTCTTAGTCATAGCTCTAGCCTACGATACGCATAGAAACGTCGTATCTATGATGGAGGTAAACCTGCTTGAGATTGTGCTATTGCGGAGGCTCACTGAATCAGCAGATTTCGTGATGTCTCGGAGCCTAAGGGGGCACGTGCTTAGAATGTCTCAAAGCTACCGGAATGCGGGGGACTCGGTCGCTCCTTGGAGTGGTTTGTCGTCGTTCATCCCGCCGTGGAATGGATCGTTTAAGGATCTCATCAGGTATCTGCAGATGATGGTACAAGCTCTTAATCTAGCCATGCTGTCTCATTTAGACGCTCATGCGTCGACCGGTGCTCGGGAAACATCTGGACAGCTTATCAGGATCCCCGCGCGACCCGCGCTGACAATGTCTGCAAGCGAAGTCCTTGTTTTCTGTCCTTACTGACTTACCTGTCTCGATGGCCTTATCACGACCTCAAAGGCGTTTATTGACTAAAATATTGTACAAGGATCTCGTAAAGAGATGCGTAGGCGGAGACGCGCATAAGGCGCGGCTCGGCCTCGGTCAACCTGCCAAGTCGGGCTTTTGCCAATTGGGCACCAAGTACGTGGGTAGAGCGTGACAGTTCTGACACGAGGACGTAAGGCTTGGGTGTTCCACCGGCAATCTGAACAGCCCAGGGAGCCACTGTGTCTCTCCACGAGCACACATAACCTCGCTGCAATATGGGGTCCGCTTTGGCCAGTCCCCATGAACGAGAAAGGCGGGCTAATCGATCACTACAACATCGGTGGCGGTCAGCTCTATCCCGTTCGAAGCGATACTGGTCCTCAACTGCTCAGAAACGAGCGATGGTGCCATTGGCGAAGGCAGAAAACATTACCCGATGATGGCGAAGACACAGACAGCACGTCGAGTGAAGAGTCCAAGCCAGACCGAGACCTGCCGAGACATTTACACCAAATACGAGAAGCGTCACCGTTCAAGGCTGCCGACAAGAGGCAACCAGAGAAGAAGTTCGGCCACAGGAGGAGACGCTCCAGGAACAAAGACTTCAAGGGACAACACCATAGGAGGCAAGAAGGCAAGAGGCAAATTCACGAGAGGAAGAGTTGCCGCTTCAAAACGAACTCACTGAGCAGACTCGTTTCTTCGATATACACTTCGATCGCAACCTAAAACAATACCCTATCAAGCCACTCCAGATAAAATTTCCTTGTTGGCATGATCTCAAGTCAGTGTCTGAATTTAAGCTACAGGATACGACTTTTAAGTGGGGAGCATTAGACTTTGCAACGAGGTTGACTCTGATGACGAAGACAATTTCGCATACATTGAAGATATCACGGCCATTCCGAATGAGAAACAGCTCGTGCTGATTAGCTGGATCTATTCATTCAAGCAAGCGTACTATTGGAGCAACCGCCTTCAGATTGTTCTTTGGGACACGGTCTCACGGCTCTCTGAAAACGAGGAGGTGCAAAGATTACATCACGATCAGCTTTACAACGCGTGCGGGAGATTAGACTGTGTAGTGACAAGCAAATGGAGATTTGGCAAAAACGGAAACAGAATATGTTAGTTGGCAGGATCAGTGGAGCTAAGATGGACATGACCTTCGAATAATATGCGCAACCTAAAGCAAGGAAGTCTCTAGGCTTGGTCCCAGAATGGGCCTGCCATTTTATTCCGTTGTTCAGATGGCGACCCCGTCCTAGGGTCATCCGGAGCATCCTAGATTTTACACCGCCCTCTCAGCTGCGTGATCAATCGTATTCTAACATGGATAAACATGAATAAGCGGGCAATGTTATTCCTCAGGGCACTGGATACATGAAAATGAAGGGTTGCGTTTGCACGGCGGACGGAAGGACGGGTGTCGCGGTTGATACGTTCAGGTCTTGATATACAGAAGTGAACGGGACGTCCGTCACTCGATGCTCCTAGAAAAGACCCGTGATATCTGTGGAAATAACAGATGGTGTACAGGAGACTACTGCCCCGGAAGCAGTTGAGCCCGTCGGTCAGGCATCAGCTTCATGGCCAAGCGAATTGAGGTGCAGATGCCCTGAAAATCAGAAAGCAAGGCCTCATACCCTTTTGGAGGGGCTAGGGAACCTAATGGAGCGAATGAAGGTTTCTGTATGACTGACGGTTCGCGTTCATCTCGCTGGGTAGCGTCTAGTCAAACAGTAATAACGTAATCCACGCTGAGCTGCGCACCTCCCCACCAAAATACCCAGACCCAGCGAGTCCCCTATTTTTAGACCCAGGAGGGTAATTCAGCAAAAATATCTAAACAGCGCTTGATTGGTTGATCAATTAATTCCTAGAAGGTCTAAAGACTCTAAACAGCGCCTGCGTCCAGCGCGGCATTTGCCTGTTTTAGGCCCATAAGAACTCACAGCCTCCATGTCGTCATTTTATCCCCCGTACTTTGAAGAGTTGTCGGAGCCCACCTCTGAGATCAAGTATATATCATCATCATTGTCATAACAGACATATTTGCATTTGCACCTTTGTGATAGCCAGCACACCTTGTAACAAAGGTCAACATTCGTCTCCCGCCAGCGTATAATCTGGGAACTAGCAAGCGCACAATCACCATGGATACTGGCAAGGCGTACAAAGCACAAGCATCCGCCAACATCGATTCCCCTCCACCGCCTTATTCCAGAAATAGCGGTTTCCAGACTCTTGACGTACATTACAAACACTGGAGGTCCAACATCGTCATTACCAACTCAGCCGACCAGGAGCTTTTTATCTTGCGGGGAAGAGGCTGCAGCACGCAACTCGAGGTTCAAAACGGAAAGAACCAAGTCATTGGCTATTCAAAATGTAGCAATTTAACCTCTAAAATCAACATTGACATGGGCAGTGCAACCGAACCCGGCCCTGCCTTCGAGATACACAATACCGTCGGAATTCTAGGAGGCTCTCCGAAATATACATCCCCAGCTTTTGGCGGGGATGAGCTGGTCTGGAAGAATAAGGCAATGTCGAAGAGAATTATATACGAGCTGATTAATGGTCGTGGAATGTCATTTGCCAGATTTCAGAGTGACCCAAAGAATAAGATTGGCAAGCTGGAGATCAGAGAAATTATTGGAGAAGATAGGATCAACGAAGTTGCAGTGACCTTACTAACGTTGTTACATAGGAAGTTGAGGCAGATTGAGATTTCAGCTATCGTTGCTATAACATAACAAGCGAAACAGGTACATAGTAGAGAGAGAAATTTTGGCAGCAGAACTGGCTACGTTAGGAGCAAAATATTTCCTGAAAATCCTTTTGGGGCTCAGAGCAAAAACAAAGGAGCTGAGAAAGTGTTGAGGATAGGAGATTATGCTCGGGCTCGAAATATTCTGTCATTAATTCATTATTTTCATCTTCACAATCATGTCTCCATCCTGCACATATATATACACTCTCTCAGAAGAAGATTCCGTAGGTTGCAAATGTATTAATAATAATCACCAAGAAATGACTAATCCTTCTCCCTGTGGGGATGCTACCACTGAGACGAAGCTCATCCAACTCGACTCGCATCGCAACACGCACTGGCCCTAGCATATCGAGCGAATGGGCAAGTTAAGGAGGCGGCAATCCTACTGGAGCAGGTGGTCGAGATCCGCGAGCGGACGGTGGCGGAAGATCATCCTCATCGATAAAGTTATAAGGCCTTGCTGAAGTATTTTTAGGATGAGACGGCTATATTATCTAGTGGAGTATAAGGAAATAAAGTTAGGCTCCGGGCTTCACGCAGGAACGATATGGTATAGTCTATAGCTATTTTATAGTGGTGGTTATACTATTTCATTTTATAGTGTATTGCATTAAAGTGGCGGTGAGTGGCTTCGGCGAACTTGATAAATTTACGGAGTTTTGAAAAGCACTGTATTTTGACAGTCATTACGTCAGAGTATTCAAAGCTAATCTTGGCGCCATATTGATTACAGGAGGCTCATTCATCGCCAACCGAGATCTTGAACCTCAGCAACCTTGCCTCAATCAACCTGATTGTCAATAGTCCAAACACGGCTGACAAGAGTGCGGGCTCGATCTCACGACGCTTTCTGACAAAGGCAATGGCCGAGACAGAAAAGAAATCCATCGTCGTCATTGGCGGGGGCATAATAGGCAGTACCACAGCCTATTTCCTCACACGGCATCCCAAATATGATCCGTCAAAACACTCCATACATCTCATTGAGGCGACCTCCATTGCCAGTGGCGCTTCAGGAAAGGCTGGTGGTCTCCTGGCACTGTGGGCTTACCCCTCCTGCTTGGTACCATTGAGCTTCAAACTTCATGCCGAATTAGCCAAAGAGCACGGTGGTACTGACCGCTGGGGCTATCGTGGCGTCGGCGTCGGCCAAATTGACTTGGTCGGGAGACAAGTCCGCAATCAGCCCAAGATAACTACCAACGGCCAATCCAAGACCGAAGACATCAGAGGCCTACACAGACCAGACGTCTCGAGCGACGGCAATGTAAGTCTGCAGAAGAGGAGCAAGGAGTCCTACTCCAGTCTGCGTAAGATGGGTCTGCCCGATGACCTTGACTGGGTGGCAGAAGATTGTGTTCAGGGTTATGACAGTATGGGCTCGCCACGGGACACGGCTCAAGTACACCCTTTCCAGTTCACCACGTCCATGGCGGCACTTGCCGAGGAGAAAGGGGCGAAAGTCATCATCGGCAGCGTCGACAAGATCGAAAGCTCGTCGTCAGGCGAGCATACAGTCCGATACACGGACAAGGAGACGAATTCGCAGAAGTCCCTGCCAGCAACCGATGTGATAGTCACCGCAGGCCCGTGGACGAAAACTGTCTGGCCTGGATCACCGATTGGCGCCCTTCGTGCTCACAGCGTGACAATCCGCCCGTCGCACCCCGTCTCCGCGTACTGTCTGTTCACGCAACTTGCTCTGCCCAAGAACTTCAAGGAGGGCGTCAAGTCGCGGTCCATGCACGTCAGTCCCGAAATTTACGCCAGGCCGAACAATGAGCTCTACGCGTGCGGCGAAGGCGATCACCTTGTCCCCTTGCCCAAGAGCAGTGCGGAGGTCGAGGTCGACGATTCCCGGTGCCAGGATATCGTCGATTACTGTGCAAGTTTCTCGGATGAGATGCGTGACGGCGAAGTATTGGTAAGGCAGGCCTGTTATCTGCCTCAAGTCGAGACTGGAGCTGGACCGCTTGTTGGCCACACCAATACGAAGGGTGTTTATCTTGCGGCTGGGCATACATGTTGGGGGATCCAGAATGGACCCGCGACAGGAAAATTGATGAGCGAGTTTATTTTTGATGGAAAGCCATTGAGTGGGAACATTAGCAGTTTGGATCCAAGAAGGGCATTGAGATAGACCCAGAGAATACGACATGAGTTCATGATATCTCGTTATGGTAGTCCTCATTCGAAAATGTTATTTATGCCTTCCAAGCACTCACCACTTGCACCACATCCTCGTCCGAAACGACATGTGACAACCCAACCCGCTGCGGAATGTGTTTGGCACTCGCACCCCATACAAGAGCGTATTTGAACGTCTCCTTCAACGTCCGATGAATCTGGTCGCACACATCCTCGATGGAACTGTTGCTCCGCACGATCAGCGCTTCATCGAAGTCGGGCTCTATGCCCTGTCGTTTCGTGTATATGCGCATAAGCCGCAGCTCTGTCCAGCACCGCTCGACGACGTCATCAATGCCCAAGTCCAACTCGCATGACATGACGACGGTGTTGGGCTCGCGGGCAAGTTCGTTCAGAAAATCGACCGTTACACTGTCGATCTTGTTGTACACATACAGACACCGGATGTACTTGCGGTGATCTTTCATGATGACGTCGATGAAGTCGTCTACCGTAGCGTTCTCGTCGCGTACCAGCACTTCCACGTTCAGCATTTTGTAGTCGCGCAGGATGTTGTACAACATCTTCTCGTCCAAGTATTTCGGTGGTGCTTGAAATGTGATTTTCATTCCTCCGGCCTTCTTGGGCTTGAGGTAGATATTGGGCGGTTCGCGGTTCAGCCGGATACCCACAGCTTCTAGTTCGGCTTCGAGGAGAGCGCGTTGTTCGGCACGTTTCGTAGCGTCAAGGATCATCAGGATCAGATCGGAAGTCTGAGTGGGTGTTAGCCGCTGAGCAAGGTTATGTGCATGGGTAAGTCGACCTTCGCTGCACTGATGACTTGTCGCCCTCTTCCTTTGCCTTCTGAAGCGCCTTCAATGATACCTGGAAGATCTAGAATTTGTATCTCCGCGCCACCATATTCGAGGACGCCGGGAATGGCTGTAAGTGTTGTGAACGAGTATGCTGCTACTTCTGATTTGGTCTTTGTGATCTTGGAGAGGAAGGTCGATTTGCCGACGGACGGGAAGCCGACAAGGGCGATACGGGCGTCACCGGATTTCGAGACATCGAAACCTGCACCACCACCTGATCCGGCTCCCGGACCAGGTTCGAGGAGTTGTGCTCGGAGCCGGGCAAGTTTGCTACAGAATTCACGTCAGCTGTGGCCAACGGAAAGCTTGCAAATAGATCTCCAGCTCCAAGCCTTGTTGCCTCCATCCTTGTACAAGTGCAACGGGCAGACAGCTGATGACTGTGACCTTGTCTTCGCAGCGATCAGATCACGTGCGAGGCTGGCTTTTCTTGTCCTGTCTTGTCTGTCGTCCTCCTTCCTTGACGATATCTTGGACAATGGCTGATAAGAAGAATCAGAGACAACAAGACTTACCCCTTTAATAGACCCAAGTGATACTCTGTCCGTGGCTGTTAGAATTGTCTTTCGCTGAATCGCCAGACTAGGATCGCAAACCTGTGGCTTTATTTTCTGCACTTCGTTAGCTCCCATCTCATCACGAAAGTGCATAGGTACGCACTCTGAGTTCGGGCCATTTCGGCCTCAATCCTGGGAAAGGTCAGCAATCGGACGCAGTCCGTGAAGGGAAGCGTCGTACTCCTTGATCTTTTCCGTAATATTCACCATGTTGGCGGTTTTGGAGACGATTGTCTCCCAAAATGTGGTGAAAGGGGTTCTTTCCTGACAAAAGATACCACAGCACAAGGCTGTCAGATCATACCAGTCTCCAAAAGAACCAGGGCATTCCTCCTGCGTCGCGCGCAATAGAGAGGCGGGTAGCTGTAGTCGTAAAGGATGGATTGATGCAGAGTTGAAGATTGAGACACCGGCCTTTAGGCTTATCGGCGAAATGTAAATCCGATCCCGGGCATGTCTTGGCCATAACGAGGCTCCGACCAAGCAGTGACTCAACCAAACAACTCTCTTTCTCTTCTTCTTCCACCAAAAACACAACATAACGAAAATGAACAATCCAAACATGATATAGGTGGTTGCAGCTGTCGCTGCGACTGCCTAGGCACGTTTACCCCTCGTCGGGGTTGTCGTTGCCAAGCCTCTCGATAGACCGCGCAGAACGCAAACAAACGACACCAGGTCCCTGAGGGGATCTGAGGTGGGCTTCAAGATGCCCGCCAAAAAGAAGAAAAAATCACTCCTGCCGCAGGCTTCAGAACCTGAACCCGAGCCAACACTTGCAGCTCCACCTTCGTTCGGACAATCTCATCGTAGTTTCGAAGAGGAAATTGCAGAGTATCCAGAAGTGCAACGAAATGAATTCTTGACGACAAGAGCGATCTATCCTGACGAATTCGAGAGAGTTCGTGGGCGGAAGGACGCCTGGCAGGTAAGACTCTCTAAACTCAGCCTACTCTTCCTTTGTCCTCATAACATTACAGGCAGCAGAGAATCTAGCCTTTCAAGTCAGAATAGGCCCGCTTGAAGATCGTGCATATTTCGCCAAACTGATCTTCGAGTTTCCACGCGCCTACCCAAAGGTGCTGCCCAAAATTGACATAATCGACGTTCAGCCAAAAGACCCCAAAGTCAGAAAACAAATCCAGCATATCATATCCACATCTCCAAAACAACATCAGGGCAGTGAATGTGTCTACGAGGTCAACACCGCAATCATGGACTTCCTCGATCAAGTCAGCCTGGACAAGGCAGCCAAGAAAGCTGATAAAAGCCTTGAAGAAGAACGTGCTGCCAAGGAAGCCCTTGCCAGGAAACAGCTCGAAGAACAAGAAGAACTCGCTAGGAGGCAGCAAGCAGAACAGGTCGACAAAGATGAGATGCTCCTCGAGTCACAAGTTTCACACGAAAAGCAACGCCGTCTCAAGACTACATTATCTCGCAAATCTACTGGGGAAGACAATGCGGATCTCTACGACGTTCCTGAAGATCCTGTTCGTTTCGATCAGTCCATGACATTGCGAGACATAACTACCTCCATGCCTTTCAAGTTCAAAGCGGTGGTTGGGAGATCCGTCATAATCAAGCGCAAAGACAAGAAAGTCATGATCGTGGCTCCGCGTGTCGACACCGAACGAGTTCAGGCGCCACAACTGCTCCTGAAAGATATCTACCTTCCTGAAAGCATAGCTCCCAAGGGTGAACTGCAAAGATGCATGGAGATAGTTGAAGGAGACCTAGAGTCTTCGAAACAGCACCATCACCAAAATGTTGTGGATCTGATCAATTACAAGATTGAACATATGGACCTCGAGGGCGGCACTGGACAGTGGAAGTTGACAATACTGTCAGAATATGCCAATCGCTCTCTCGAAGATCTTTTGGGATTCGTTGATGCATTGAGTGCGGCCAGGATCCGCTCTTGGACTCGACAGCTCACCGATGCCCTCGTGTTCTTCGATCAGCAAGGCTACGTTCATCCTGCAGTACATGCTGGTAATGTCATGTTGTTTCGATCCACTACTGGCGGTATCACCGTTAAGCTATCCGACGGGTATGGCACTCAACTCAGAGAACTCACCATGGCCGCTGCTGAGACGTCTACACCTGCGGACAATTGGACAGCTCCAGAACTGGAACCCAGCAATCCGCAAAGAACAAACAAGACTTGCATCTGGGAGCTCGGGGTTGTTGTCACGCAAATGGCACTTGGCAAAGATGTTAAGGAAATGTATCTCTCTCCGGTCAATGTTCTTGTAGGGTGCGCATTTCACGACAGTACCGAAAGACTATTGGGAGAAATGTTTGCCAGCAGACCTACCAACCGGCCAAGTGCATTCGAACTGACTCGAAAAGCATTCTTCTTCGAAGAACGCATTCCAATCTTTCAGAATCGTTCACCAACACTACCGAGCACGCCCAACCTGCGAAGAAGATACAGCGGAAGGGCTGGAGTATCTCGCTACGAAAGTGAATGGGAAGAGATTGACCGTATCGGAAAGGGAGGCTTTGGAGCGGTCTTCCGTGCACGACTGAAACTGGACGGTCAAATCTATGCAGTCAAGAAGATTCAGAGCAGATCAATCAAGATGCTGGAAGAGATTCTAGCAGAAGTCACCTTGCTGGCCAAGCTCAATCACCAGTATGTTGTCAGATATTTTACGGCATGGTACGAGAACGAACAAGACAGTCGAATCGAAGACTTGCCGCAACCAAAAATTCGCCCCAAGTCTGTACGTCAACCTTTAGCTCTGAGCACCGGTCACGATTTCATGGAACCATCGGTTTACCGAAATCAAGGTCCTGAATTCAGCGATGACGACGGCGACATGTTCGGATATCAACCTCCTCCACCAATTGATGAACAAGATGGATATGACGATGATCCCTTCGGGTCTGATCCAGAACCTGATCGTCACCAAGATGAGGAGGCCAGCGACCCGTTTGCTGTACAATACCCGACAAGCCACGAGGAAAATCCTGACGACGATCCTTTTGCTAGCGCTGAGTCGCCTCCAAATTCGGCCGTGCCCATACGAACACGCAGTCCACCTCGAAGTGAAGTCACAAGCCTGTACATACAGATGGAATTTTGTGAAGGACAGGACTTGAGAAGCCGAATCGCCCAAGGCCTTTACAAAGACGTCGACGCTGTCTGGAGATTGTTCCGCCGCATTGTCGAGGGACTTGCCTATGTCCACGCTCTTGGTGTTGTTCATCGAGACCTCAAACCCGAAAACATATTCCTGGACGCTCTTGACAACCCGAAAATTGGTGATTTTGGACTCGCAACTGCAGGACAGGCCGTTTCGAAAGCACTAGCTGCAGGACCCGGTATGACCACAACGAATAAATCCACTGGAATCGGAACCAGAGGTTACACTGCTCCTGAGCTTATGTCACAGGGAAGTAAATATGACGCCCGAGCAGACATGTACTCCCTTGGTATTATGTTTTATGAAATGTGTTATCCTTTCAGAACAGGAACAGAAAGAGCCGAGTGGATGCATCGTCTTGCCATTAAACCACCTACCTTGCCCCAGCTATTCGAAGAAGACATTCATCAGACACAAGGCGAAGTCATTCTTCAACTGACAAGTCAGGACCAAGAGCTACGACCTACTGCAAGACAACTACTTGATGGCGGAAAAGTTCCTGAACCTCTTGAAGAAGAGAAATTCCAACGTCATATCGACAGATTGGCAGAGCAACGTCCGGAAGAGTATCAGTTGGTAATCAACAAATTCTTCAACAAACCGAACAGTACCGTGTCAAGTCTTGCATGGGAAGATACATCAGGAAAGAGTATGACCTCCATGGACCCTGTACTTTGGACCTCTGCATGTGAGCAATTGAAGGAGATTTTCCGTCGACATGGTGCAGTTGAAGCTTCCAGACAAGGCATGGTTCCGAAAGCAGGATTCACAACAAATCCAGCAGTGTTCCTTGATACTTCTGGCTTGGTAGTGCAGCTACCTGAAGACCTCACTTTGCCGTTCGCTCGAACACTCGGTCAGATTCCCCACAATTATGCAAAGACCTACTGCTTTGGTACTGTCTATCGTGCTACTGCCCCAGGTGTCCAACCAAGACATGTTCCTGAAGTGGACTTCGACTTTGTCTCACACAGCGACAATGACTTATCAATCAAAGAAGCAGAAGTCATCAAAGTTCTGGACGAAATTCTGAACGCATTCCCTGCTCTTGCTGCTCGAAAATGGGCTATTTACGTTACTCACACCGACTTGATGGATATCATCCTCGATTTCTGTCGTATCAAGCCTCACGAAAGTCGAAAGATCAAACAGGCACTCTCTCACCTCAACATTGGGGACAAAACATGGCCTGACATTCGTAAAGAACTCCGCAGCTCGGCTATGAATATCGCTGAGACCTCAGTGACCGACCTGGCACGATTCAATTTGGAAGGGGACGTCGACAAGATCCGAAACAAGCTCACACAGCTGTTTGGCGAGGGCGAGCACCTCAGCAAGACTCTCCCCCTTTTGGCCCGTCTCGACGAAGTCCTCCAATTCCTCAAACGAATGGACGTTCGTACTGAGATCCTGGTCGCCCCCTTGAGGAACGTGCTCAATTCTGAGCATCTCTACCGTGGCAGCCTCCTTTTCCAGTGCATGGACAAGAGCTTTAGAAGGGCTCTTGCCGTGGGAGGGAGGTACGACGCGTTGATTCAAGAGTTTCAGACAAAGTCTGAAAGGGGGTCGACCAGGTCGGTCGGCTTCCGTCTGAACGTTATCGACCTGGTTGCTTACGTGCGTGGGCCAAAGGCCGTTAAGCATACGACGGACGCCAGACAGGCACCGCGTTGCTTCTGTGACGTTCTCGTCACCAGTTTCGATGCCGCAACGCTGAAAAGCGGGTGCGTGGAGCTTGTTTCGTCTTTGTGGAGTGCCGGCCTCAGTGCCGAGTTGTCAGAGGAGTTCCGCTCCCTTGAGGAGTTGGAAAGGGCGTACAAAGACGCCAACTTCTGGCTGGTGATTGTGAGGGGAGGGGCGGGCGACAGAGGGTTGAAGGTGCGCAGCCCCTCCCGCTCAGAGTACGAGGTCAAGGCGGTGGAGCTGGCGTCGTTTTTGCGCCTAAACATGGCGAAGAATAGATAGGGTGGGCTTTTTTCCTTGTTTTCAATGATACCAATCACGTTTTCACATCTCTTTGTGTCCTGGCGAACGTCTGTGAATGCGCATGCGATGTGAAAAGCGGACGTCCAGGTGGAAGCGTTGACCGCTTGTCGTTGTCGACTCGTCGTGTTTCTGCCGCATGAGATCGTCCTGTCATCGATGACCACACTGGCTTCATCGTCTCTAGCGCTGTTGGTCTTGACGCGCGTCTACGTTGTACCCAGTGACTCATGCTTTGTTCTCAGGTCGTTTATCCTTGCCAACCCAAGGTCTGATACTTAGAATGGGTGGTCCTATCAATGGTAATCAGCCTTGCAGTGACATAAAAGCAGCATGACCAGTCGCAATCCGCCAATCAGAAGCTGCAATTGGCGGCAAAACAGAAGCGCAGTTTGAGAGACTGGACAATCTTCTGTCCACAATCACGTCTCAGGATTCAGCAACATTTTGCATGGGATCGCGGCAGATTTTGAGGTTACAGCTCACCTCATGGAGGTCCCAGCTGCCATGCAGGCACTGGTCAAGCACTCCGCTGCGACCATCAGGCCATAATCGATGGAGCAAAATCAAACATGACAAGGCCAAAGCAGATGCAAGAACTAGTAAGGCTAGAACTCTGATGTCTCATGAGTTGATGACTGCATCAAGACGTGAGTGGCCACCTTCAGTTGTTCCATATTGTAGCAAACTAATCGTGCGCACAGTCGGCGGCCCAGATCCAGCCCTCAACCCAAGACTGGCCGCAGCCATTGCAAATGCCAAAAAGAGCCAGATGGTCAAGTCGGCCATCGAATATGCGATCGCCAAAGGCCAAGGGAAGACTCCCAGCGGCCAGGCACTCGAGCCGGTTACCATCGAAGCCATGCTCCCTCACGGCGTCGCGGCCATGATCGAATGTCTCACCGACAACAAGGCCAGAACATTAAGCGATATAAGGATGATTGTCAACCGTGCTGGGGGAACAATTACACCGACGGCGTTTCTATTTGAGAAGAAGGGCAGGATATCATTTCAAGAGCAGGATAAGATTGGTGTTGATGAAGCTCTGGAGGAGGCTATCGATGCGGGAGCGCTTGACATCTCGTCTGAGGATGGCAAACTTGTGGTGGAGACGCCGCCAACTGATGTGATGGAGGTTGCTCAGCGGCTACAGGATCGCTTCGGGCTACGCATCGAAAAAGCCGAAGTCGTGTACGATCCAAATGAGGACGCGTTGGTGACGTTGACGGAGGAGCAGGAGGAAGAGGTGGGAAAGGTGCTTGATACTCTAGAGGAGGATCCTGCACTGCAAAATCTATATGTCAATGCTACTTCTCAATAACATGAACTATGATAAGACCGTCAATACACAATTCTTTGAAGACTTCCTCTCCGATGTGCCCTTCCACGAAGGCTCGTTACCTCCAGATAGTGGTAGACGCGTGTGCTGTCTGCTAAAGCGGCGTCAGTAGGGATGCACCAATAAAAAGTGAAGCGAGAAACGACCACCTTTGTAATCGAGTTCCCATTTCCATGTCTCATATCTCATCGTGTCGCGTGGGTGACGGCTGAGCGGAAGCAGTCACTTCATAACCTACGGCTGATGCCTGACATATAAGAGCCGATAGCAGCATCCGTCAAGATGGAACCGGGCGCAACTATCAGCACATGGCAGCAAGCCTTTCAAGATTTTCGGATTCCCACGACAAGAGCAATCGAAAAGCAACTTCGCGCCGGCGTCTCGCGAGATAAAGAGAAGCTGAGGGCTCTCGTTGGGTAAGTCCGCGTCCGACAGCAAAACTGATCTCCTCGAGCACGCTTTAGCTCGCCTGTGCTTTCACTTTTTGATCAACCCCAATACTGGACGCTTTCTGACATCTTGCGCAGAGGCAGCTACAGAGAACTACTAGCAACAGCAGAAGCTATCGTTGTGCTGCAAGAGAAAATCAAGGTCACAGAAGATCATCTATCATCCATCAGCCACAACTGCAGACCGCCACAGCACGATATTTCCGCCAAATCTTCAGCACCGGAAAAGGCCGCACTCGCTCAGTTGCGATTGCTACAACGATGCCACACCACTTCTTCCACCTCATTACGCAATCGGAATCTGATCCAATGTTCCAAACTCGTGTTCCTCTCACGCTTGCTATTAAAGTCTCTGGACAACCATGAATCATTATCTCAAAGCCTGGAGTATTTGAGGAATAAATTCGGCGTTCTGCGTCGACAACTACTCCGACAGATCGATGCCACACTAGTCAGTCCTATCTCTGACGTCCCGAATCTACTGGAGGCTCTATGTTCCTATTGCCTTGTAACAAGCGTCTCCTCGGATGATGCTCGCACACATCTTCGCCAGCTTAGGCTCGAGAAAATCCGACGTCAATTGGACGAGTCGTCTGGCCGTGAGAAAATATGTGAGGGATTGCACTATCAACTTGTGTCGCTGCAGACTTTCAAAACTCTGTCTGGGCGTCCGATCACTGAAGCAATGAACAATTTGCAGAAGAAACCCATACTGGAAGACTCGGCAATCAGGGGACTGGAATCTTTAGACCTTGACCGACTGTGGCCACTTCTACCTGAAGAGATCCGGACATTCGTCCCCTATTTCAAGAAGACCGCCCCAAGTGCTGAGGAGATGCAAGCTAAACTGGAGGCTTGGTCTCAAGAAGCATGCCAATTGATAAGCACCGCTGTGGACGACCATCTTTCCAAGCTAGACGACATCACAGAAGTTCTTGGATTGAGGAAGGACATCTATGAAATACTATTGCCGGTATACTTCTCAACACCTGCCAGTAATGACATCAATAAGCAGATCAGACACTCACTCAACCAGAGGATATCACAGATCTGTCAGTCACAAGGAACTCGGCTTAGCCAAGTCACTCAGTCGCTGATTGAAAGTGCTGCCGGCCAAACATCGACAAAGTCTCTGTGGGACGCTGAAATTGTGCAGACCAGCTTGGAGAAAGGAGCATCAAAGGTGATTGCGCGGGTAAAGGCAAGCCATTCCGGATTGAATTCGAAGTTGTCGAAAGCTAGTCGAACCCTACATGCTTGGATCTCCGCCCTGCATGCGACCCAGAATCAGATCGACGACCTGCCCAAAGTGCGGTGGCGTGACGCAATCGAAGAACCAGACGATGAACAAGAGGAGGAGTCATCAGATGTGATCAAGATGCTCTGCAAGGACGACCCTTTTTTCTACAGCAAGACCTTACAAGACTCACTCCAGGGAGCTCTGTCTGACTACGAGACAAGCCTTGCATCTGCCGCATCTGCTATCGGTGGTGAATCTCCAGATATATCTAGGGCGATGAACCTGTTGCGCTCGATCAGAGTCTCAGCGTCGGCGTTGCAGCAGGCTTTCCCAGAAGGAGGCAGCGTCAAAGGCCTGCAGGACATCGTACCACAACTACGTCAAGTTCTTGCGGAGGATGTTGTCCGGCGGTTATCTGAGTCGACGGAACGTGATGGTACTGTCCGTAAGTGGGACAAAGCACAATTACCAGAAAATATGCCATCTCCAAAGGCGTTCATGACACTGCGCCGGCTATGCAATATCATGACCGATATAGGTGGGACGGATATCTGGTGCACACCCGCCGCCCAGCTGGTCAAGAAGGAGGTTGCTGCCAGAATCTTCATGCCGGAACACACCAAGGACTACATGGAGCACGAGTTTGACGAGGCATATCTGAGGATAGCCTTGGATCACGGGGACGAAGGTGCGTCCGAGACGAAGCGACAATCTCCGGCCGAGTTCGACTATTGGACAAGGACTAAGCTACTTTTCGGTGTGCTGTCAACGTGAGCACATCGCCCCCCGACTATCTTGAAAATACGCCCTTTACAACCTGGGCTTGACTGGCTTCTTCCCGCCTTCCAAAGCATCAACAAAGGCCTTGCCAGCCCTCTCGTCCGACTTCAGAATATGCTCAGCCACATTCCTACCGGGGGTGGCTGCCAGCCATTGTTCCAGACTAAAGTCTTCGAACTTGGGTGCTCTGAACATCTCCAGCATTTCCACCTCTTCGGTATCGCTCAGGTTCTCGACAAAATGACCCATCGACTTGGGCACAATGCCTACATCACCGGCCATATAATTGAATGTCCGCGCCGAGTTGGAGGATGCAAAGACCGTCACACGTGCTCTACCTCGGATAAAGTACGACCATTCATCGGCATTGGGATGCCAATGCATTTCCCGGAGACCACCAGGAGGGATAGTGACATGTGCCGCGGCGACGGTGCTGCTGATGGGGAAATTCGAGGTGTCGGTGATCCGCACGGTGCCGCCACCGGGTAACTGTTCTGGTTTCTGGGCGAGCATCTTGTGCGTGAATTCGAGCTTGGATTTTTTGATCGCTGGCTTTTTCGGGTCTTCGTCCTCCATACTACCCGGCATTGATCCTTGGAAGATGTACCGCTCTTTGGCTGGGATGTGTTGGAAGATCTCGGGCGCGACGCGGAAGTTCTTGGCCAGTACTGACTTGGGAGTGTGTGCTAGCCAGTCGGACAGAAGGAATGTTGAGTCTTCGCTGAAGTTGCCATCGTCGAAAATCAACAGGAATTCTGAACCGCCTTTACCGAGACCCTGCAGGGAATGAGGATGCCCGGCTGGGAAATACCAGAGGTCACCTTTCTCAACTTCGCCGAGGTAGTTGCCGCCTTTTCGGTCGAGCGCCGTGATCCGGACTTTCCCTTCGAGCACGTACGCCCATTCGCCTTCTTTGTGCCAGTGGAGTTCTCGGATGGCGCCCTCGTCGAGACGCATATTGACACCGGCCAATTCAATGCTGGTTGGTAGCTCACGCACAGTCGTTTGACGAGCCCAGCCTCCTTCCTACAGAGGTTTCAGCAAGAACGGAGACATACGGACTGAGATTGACTCACCTCAATGCGGGTATGCGAATCGGCAAAGCTCCACTTCATGTTGGGCAAAGTTCCGTGGTCGGTGGATGGAGGTCGCATCATATCTGGAGATTGCATTTCTCGAGCAATGTTCCGTGGGCCGATGGGATGTGCGCCCTCGCCATTGCGCCATGGTTCAGGCCGTTTACCATGCTCATCAGAGTACGGGTCGTTGACATAGTCGTAGGGGTCTTTATCTTGCGGACCTTGACCATTAGGTGAAGATGCGTACTCGGCCAGAGCCTTCTTGACGTTCTTTGCTGCCATGTTGGATTTCAACGGGGTGGACTGCAAAACCTGCGAACCACACGGAGAGTTGATCTTGGAGTGTGTGGTCGGATTAAACGCAATACCAAAGAGGACATTTGAGTTGTTATGTACACTTACAAAAGCTTAGCTCACCTTCTTTATGTTGGAGCCATGGATGTTCGGCAAGTCAAAGTCATGACGATCCGCGACGCGTATGACGCCAGGGGATGAAGCCAGTGAGATGGAAGAGAATGTGCTCCATGAAGCGTAAGCGAGGAGTTCGTGACGTACCTTTATTAGAGCTGGATGAGATATCCGGTAGTGCAGCGGTACCTGGAACGTCGTACAAGGCATCGTCGGATTGATAACTGATTCATGGAAAGGCTCGGCTAAGAGATACACGAATCAGTCACTATCTCTGTGAACACCAGTTCAGATGGACGCGAACATTTTATCGTGTAGCATCGTAGCTGCATATAACCTGCTCGCCCTCTCTCGGGTCGTGTTTGAACTGAACTCTTCTTCTAGAATCTATCATTGGATCGGCCTAACCAGAGTCATCTATTTTCACGAACGGGTTCAACTCTAACATCAATCATCCATGTTCCGGACATACGCGCTGCACTGACCCAGGAGTGTCTGCTCGCTGAGATGGATATATACATACCATCTCTCTGCTGCTAAAAATGCAGCCCATAAAACTACAACAATTGCCCAAGGGCTACGCACGCGTGTCCACGAGTTCGGACGACGGCCCAAGTTCCGACCTTCAGTTCAGGGGTCAGCCCGACACTTTCAATTCAACGAAGCATCCTCACTCCGGGCTCAATCCAAAGGGCCAGTCTGCGTCTGTGACATCCGGCCATGCAGACACCGAAGGTGAGGAAGACGATCCCGACACCTTTCCGACCGAGGAGGAGCTGCTCACGCTACCACGCGTCGCCGACACTATCCCCTGGCGCGTCTACACCATCGCCTTTGTCGAACTATGCGAACGTTTCTCCTACTACGGCACGGCAATCCTGTTCCAGAACTATGTGCAGCGCCGCCTCTTGACTCCAACAGGCGCCGCTCCCAACCCGTCCGGTCCGGCAGACAATAACCCCGGCGCATTGGGGATGGGTCAACAAGTCGCTACTGGTCTCAGCACGTTCTTCAGTTTTTGGTGCTATTTCACGCCGTTGCTGGGTGCGTGGCTGGCGGACACGTATCTTGGACGGTACGTTCCCTTTGACCTCTCTCGTGTTTGCACCAGGCTTGCTACCTGCGTCCACACCTACTCACAGTCCTCTTCCATTCCGCCTACAGTTTACGCTTGAGCCTGCTGGACTTCAATATTGACTAAATGGTGTGTTCTTGCAGGTACAACATGATAATGATATCCATCGGCTGCGCTCTAACAGGCCACTTTATCTTATTCGTCGGCGCAACACCATCTGTCCTACAACATCCATCGTTGGCGCTGGGCATATTCATCGCCGGCATCATCGTCTTCGGCCTGGGCACCGGCGGCTTCAAACCCAATATCTCCCCCTTGATCGCCGAGCAGATTGTCAGTGATGCCTTTCGGGTACGTACCACGGCGACAGGCGAGCGAGTCATCATCGACCCCGCCCAAACGTCCGCCAGAATATACAACTGGTTCTACCTATTCATCAATATCGGCGCTTTCCTAGGCCAGATCTCCATGTCGTATGCGGCCTTGTACGTGGGTTATTACCTCGCATTCCTGCTGCCGACGGTGCTGTTCCTGCTGTGTCCGCTCGTGTTGGTTCTTTGCAAGAAGAATTACCGTCTCAATCCGCCTGAGGGATCGGTGCTGGGACCAGCCGTGAAATTGTTTGTATATGCCACGAGAGGGAAATGGTCCCTCAATCCGGTACGGACTGTGCGCAATTTCAGGGCGCATGACTTTTGGGACCGTGTGAAACCGAGCCGGATCCCACGCTCACAACGGCCCGAGTGGATGACTTTTGACGACGGCTGGGTCGATGAAGTTCGGCGTTTGTTCAAGGCTTGTGCCGTGTTCTTGTGGTATCCGCTTTATAATATCACTTTCATCCAGATGTACGCCAATATGACATCGCAGGCGGACACGATGAGACATGAAGGAGTGCCGCCCGAGATCGTGAGTAATCTCGACCCGTTGGCTTTGGTCGTTCTCATTCCGATATGCGACTTGGTCATCTATCCGGCCCTACAACGGTGGGGTATCAAATTCACGCCCATCAAGAAAATCACATTGGGGTTCTGGGTCGGCGCCGCTGCCATGGTCTATGCGGCATTCTTGCAAAACTATATCTACGGCCACAATGTGTGTGGACGGTATCCGAGCGAAGGTTTGCCAGATGGGTCCGACTGTCCGCCGGCGGATATCAGTATCTGGGCGCAAACACCTGCTTACGTTTTGATTGCGATCAGTGAGATCCTCGCGTCGATCACCGGTCTCGAGTACGCATTCACCAAGGCGCCCAAGAGTATGAGATCCATGGTGCAGGCTTTTACGCTTTTGATGATGGCGCTGGCGAATGTCATTGGAGAGGCTTTGCTATCGTTGTCCACGGATCCGCTGTTGGTTTGGAACTACGGCTCTATGGCGGTCATTGCTTTCGTGGCTGGGTGGCTGTTTTGGAGGTCGCATAAGCACCTTGATGGAGAGGAGGATAGTCTGAATCAGTTACCTGCTGGGCGTGTTGGTGTCAGCCATGGGGAACGGGGCCGTGACGAGCAACGTAGTCGCAGGGGGAGTGACACAAGCCTGGGCAGTGCTGCGTCGGATGAGGGGATGCTCGAGGAGAGTAAGATGTCTAGCAGGATGTGAATCGAGCAGGATTTCGCAAAATGCTCGCATTATTCATGTTGATACCCACAACGCCGGGCTCTGCTTCCTTGTCCCATAGCGCTAACGCCATTGTCCGCTTTGATTGCTCCTGTCGTAGTGTAAATTTCAGAACTCGCCAAAAGCAGACAACGCAAACATCAGGCCGAAGCTGAACTTAAAGGCTAGATTGTCGTTAATTGCGCTCCGCAAGTTGATGTTTTTGAAGGTGCGCTGTAGTCGATCCACGGGAATGAAGTTGTAGCCTTTTCGAGCAGCATACTGCGGCAGAGGTATCAGTCATGGGCCTCAAAATATTGGGGACTGGCTTTCACTGACCTGCGACACAACGATTCCCAGCCCAATCAACAATGTGAGACTCCGTGAAAATGCGGATAGTAATAGACCGGCACCCAGACCCAGTATCGCCCCAAGACTTATTTGTTTCACAGCGGCAGGATTTAATTTGCCCTCTTTCAGGACCGGCTTTTTCGCATCGCGTGAGTGGCTGTATGGAGTGGTACTGAATTCTGCAGCCGGCGAAGAATCAAGCCGTATGACTGATCTGGATTGGAAGAAAGGGAGGGAAAGAGACAAGCCGAATGCTACTAGCACAGGACGGTGGAGTGATGTTCGTGTTCGAGAGACAGGTATGGATTTGGCTATCATGGGGACAGCAAAGGGTCGGATGGCTGATCGGAGAAGCATGATTGTTGTGCTAGGCCGCACGGAACGGATTAAGGGTACCTTGAAGTCGCAAATAGCAATAAGCTTGAATCTCGCGTCTTTTGGGACTTTGCGAAGGTACAGGCAGAATGTTGGCGGTCGTTGTGATATCGTTTAGGATGAGTGAGTATGGCTGGTAAGCTTCAAGTCGACTTCTTCGAAGTTGTGAGGTGATGTCATTGAAATTCAGTACATCAGACGCGTCTCGAACAACCAGGGAACACCACCTTTCCCCCACATACAAGAGCCTCAACCGTAAACCTAACCTTAGCCTCTTCGCGGTATTTCCAGGTACAATGGCCACGCATGCAGACTCATGTGTCCAAATGTGATAAGAGATATTGCGCAGGATGATCGCGGAAAGTTGAGTGAGACCTGCCCGGTAGGAAGTTCATGATGGACTTCAGAAATGAATACAGTCGTCCTGCCGCAATCTACGGAGGCTTCAATGCTGGCCTATGCCTCCATGCTTGGCGATGAACAGTGAAGGCACTGGTCGATTGGCAGTGTGTTGTTCTGATGGGTATGGCAGAATCTTTTCACTGCCTGCGCGCCCAAGCCTGCGTTCAATCACGGTAAGTCCATCTTTGAAGTTTGACTTCTCTCATGAAACCACACAACCGCAATCTCAACCGCTATATGTTGTAATTGTCATACAATATGTCTCTGCACGGTGAAGGAAGTGACGAACGCTATTACAATGATCGAGACACCAATCGACACAATCGTTCTTCAAGCAGCAGAGATGATCAACGTCGCACACGATCCTACGCAGACGAAATCTCGGCTGGCACCGACAACAATTGGAGGAACACATCCCACAACACCCGCCATGATCGCGTCAATGATTACAATTCCAGACGAGACCGAGACCGCAGCCGGAGCCGTAGTCCAGTAAGACGCAGCTCAAGAGATAGTCCTGGCTCGTACACAACAAACGAGAGACGCTCAGAGCAACCCCACCATCGCAACACTAGCCGCCAAGACCCTGCAGGGGCAGACCAGACTTCGTCCCATCTTACTGCAAGACACGGACCATTCTTTCGAGAGGCGGACGATGCAGACCAACCGTCCCGGCAAGGCGCCACGCTTCGTGCAGCAAATCCTCAAGCGCTGCAGGACCCACCAGATGCTGTTCCTGCGACTCAGAACAATTCGGCAGACGAGCCTGCGGGACAGCAGGTTGCTTCTTCTGCGGCGATCCCAGCTGAGTTTCGCATGTCCGCCCAAAGTCAGCCTTTCGATCCGGAAGGAACCATCCTGTGGAACCATGAGCAGTTCCAAAGCAACATGCAAAATCCAGCACCAAATTCGGCGGACGCGGTCGTGGAACGTCCAACACGAATGCAAAGCAACGTTCAGAATCCGCCTTCAATCCCGGCTGCCGTGCTCGAGGAAGACCATGCGCACTTGCGAAACAACGAACCTGAACCGACCTCAAGACCTCTTTCGCAGGATGCTGAACACGAAGATCAAATACAGGCAGGTGCAGACTCATTGCCTCAGCAGACTGACTACTTCCAGCTAGTGTTAGAAGGAAAGTTGAACCTGAGCGACATTGGAGGGGATCTCGGCGGTCGAGTGCAGCAGAAGCTAGAAGACTTCGCGAAGTGGTGCGTCAATCGCATCAATCTCAACGAGAATCAGAGGGAAGAGATCATTGCCACAGCCAATGCCTCGATGCAGAATTGATGGATGAGCTTCTTTCAGAATTCCGTGAACATGGAAAGACATCGGCTCATGTGGCTGCTTTTAAGCAGCACCAGATGGTTAGGACGACATTGACGGGAGAGTATGATGAGTTGAAGGCTAGGCTAGCACTCCTCAAGAAATCGACCTCGGATAGTCGCACCAAGCTCCAAGCTGAACAAGACCAACATTCCCCATACGAGAACGGACTTTTGTCAATGCAAGTGGAGCATTCTCACCTGGGAGAACTACTCGCACTCGAGAAACGTTGGGGTGAACTGGAAGCAGAAAAGGAAACCTTTCTAAATGAAGAAGAAAGACTTCGAACTGAACAAGCAAAGCTTTTCAACGATATGGCAGAAGCCGGAGGAGATTCATGAGACGATGACGGAGCTAAAGCCCTTGGCCCAACGGCTCTGTCAATCTATCCAGGACATTGGAGACGGGATATCCTGTACCAGAGTCACCCAAAAGGAGCAGCGACTCAAGCTTTAGGGTCTTTGAACGCCACAAACCGTTGCTGCTCGCTAAGCACATCGGCAGTGAGACCGATTCTGCAGAGCGAAACGAAATCGGCATAGTTGATATTACTCAAGCAGGCAGCAAATCCAGAGCCAAGATTGGAGACCATTGTACCTTTCCCATCCTCCCATTTTATGACTTTCCATCGCTACAGTGTTCGACCCAAGATTCCCTGACTGACGCCTTCCCACTTCCTATTGCCTGATACAACAATGCGATTGATCTATTCGTAGCTAGCCATAACCGAGGAATCCTCCGGACGCCACTGTCACCGCCTCGAATGGGACAAACGGTTCATGCTCCAAGCTGTTCACGCTTATCTGAAGGAAATAAAGGTTGAAATACTAGCCTATGCAGAGGAATAAGACTAAAGAGCAGCGATGCCTCGATCGAGGATGATTGATAAAGGAAATGTTTAGTCGAGGGGCGTCAGTGACAGGACCGGGTGTAGCAGAAATCCTTTGTGCCTACGTAGCCGCAAACTGCCGTACATCCTAACATATCCTATCACTAGACTTTGACTTCTCTCTCCTCGAAATAACACGACTGCAAATTCAACAACAGAAATATATCTTGAAAGAATCATCCAGGGTGAGGTACGCTTTCAATTCCCAGCGTTGTCAAATTAAACCACTTCTTCAGAAGATAGGTTTTCGATATACGTCTAGACATTGGCGGGTATGGAGGCGTTGGAGATAGTTCTGCTGCCTTGACTCATTTGACTCGGGCATGAACATCATCTACGATCGTTGGACGCCCTATCAAATAGTGGTAAAGCACTCTTTTTCGGTCCACCTCACGTTGAGGTCTTCAGCAACCCGATGAACCCTTCGAGGATGCGCCGCCTCTTTCAGCACGTGGCGACCATCGGTAGAAAGAGGATGATAGAAGGCTGCAATGCTGGATCCCTTCCATAGCTTCGTGCCCTGGCGGCTGTTTACCACCGCGGTGACCACCAAAAGCCATAGTGCCAGCGCCAGCAATGCCGCCGGAAGCGTGATCCATGCCCATTGTACCTGGACAAAAGCAACGTCCTGCCACATCGTTCCCACGGCAGGCACGCGGGCTTCTGCAACATTCCCCGTCTTTCGGATATGAGTCGTCATGCTGGCCGCCAAGCTATTCATCATTTTCGACAGACCATCAAAGTCGAGACTATAAAGAAATGACGCATACGGTCCGCTGGGGATGATGAGTTCAGAGAAGAAGTTACCAACTCTGACGTAGCCGGTCCAAATACCCACGATGTCCGAACCTGAGCCCTCGAATGCAGTGCCGATGGCTTGGTAGTCGAAAACATTGAATCCTGTTTGGTGACCGAGCTCGACATCGGTGCTAGTTTCGACCACCTGTTCGCTAAAGGTATTGTTGGTGACGCTGCCGTTGTACGTGCGCTCGCAAAGCCACACTCCGCACTCGGTGGCATTGACGTCTGAGATGACATACGACAGTTGGTCGGTCCCGTCGACAGTCCAAGTAGCGTTCATGGCTGATAGGATCGTCAGATATGCCCGCACATTCTGGTCTCCAAAGTTAATGGAATCCGACGTATTAGGCGACATGACGAAGGCGTCCGCTGGACCGCTTTCGGAGATTTTTAAGCCGTTAAGTAGGCGATAGGTGCAAGGGCGCTCCAGGTTGGGATTGAATGTGTCGGCGTCCGATGCATTGGTCGTAGAGGTTTGACAGCTTTTGTCTACCTGTGTCGTCACATCAAAGCACTGAGAGCAGACACCAATCGAGGTGTAGCGAGGCCAGGTGCAATTGCCGGTAGTGCAGATAGGTGACACGTTGTGGCTGTCGCCAAAATCAAAAATTCCCGTATTGATGGCTCCAAGCATACCTTGATCGATCTGAGGGCCTTTGAGATTGCAGGTCAGTTATGCACCGTGGAACATGACAGGCCAATTGACCCGGACACAAGGACTCACTTGACCCCAATTCCCCAGCAAAATTGCTGTAGGTCATTGTCCTTGGAAGATAAGCATTGCCGACTTCTAAAGGCCTCGCAGGATACGAAACGTGAGATTGTATCGAGAAGTCGACCGCCAACGTGGCCAGTGTTATGAAGGCTCCGAGACATGCGAGACCCCTGTGCTCGCGGGATTGTTAGCTTTTGGTCTGCGAGTTGGATTATTGGAAGGCTGAAAACAAGAGGACAACGAAAGGTTTGCACACACCTGCCGCGCATATTCCAGATCAGCAGAGCAGAACCGACGACGCCGCGGCTCGCGCTGTCGTAGATTTGGAAGTTGGACAACGGTTTGGAATCTTGGAACCACATCCACTTCAATTGACCCAGTGCAGCCGCCACAGGCACGGCCAAAGTTATGCCTTGAAAATAGTCGCAAAGATGGACAGGCAAGAGTTGACAGTTAAATGGATCTGATAGTGTTATTGCTTGCCTCGAACAGTCATGTGCCATGGCCTGATCAGGCTGTATGGATTTGGATGGTTTTGATGAACGCGAAGCAGAATGATGATGGCCAATAGTGCGAGAAGACTGACGAACCAGCTAACTATCTCAACGAGCCACCATGTATCCGCAAGGCGCCACAAATGCTCGTAGTTCTTTGGGGGTTGAGAGTCGTCTTCGAGTATCCTATCATCCGCAGTAGCTGGAACGGGAGCCACAACAACATGAACTTGTTCTTGCTTCATGTTGCTATCAATGTTGTTATACGAAGATTGATGCACCCAGTCCGTGGAGGAGATATTGCCTGACATTTCGAGGCATGCAATATCGTGCTCAATCCCGGGTGTGACCTAGAGGAACCAGAGAAGCCCAGTGTGTTCAAGGGGCGCGGCGCGGGACGGCGGAGACTCGAGAGGATAGAACATAGGCTTAAGATAATACGTTTGAGCAAACATTGTGTATCGTATAAGACAAAGAGAAGGGTGCTTCTTTTGTCCATAATTACCTTGATCTGTGGCGTCGCTGAGGTCTCACGTACAGGCTGCTTAGGGCTTGAGGCGGAGGTGAGAAAATTGTAAACATGTTCTTTTCAGCCGCATCGAATGCAGTCCAGATCTCAGCCATGCACTTGGCCATGCCCTAAACGCGAAGTAGCGTGCCCGACCTTGACCTTATCCGAAGAGATAGCGGCTCGGCAAACAGCCTAGGGAGCCCGCCAATTTTCTAGTCTCATACATATAGACCCAATCTGTGGAGGCCAGGACTGTGAACCCTTCGAATAATTTGGGAGGGCACCGGAAGTAGACAGTAATTGCGTGTCACGCCACAGCTGCCAAACATTTCAACGATGCAATTGATCCATTGGTGGCTAGCGAGTAGTCATAACCCAAGGACCTTCGAGACGCTAGTGCCAACGCCTCAAATAGGACAAGCGGTCTCATGCTCCAAGATGTTTACGCACATCTGCAAAAACAAAGGTTGAAATGCCGGCCTATGCAGAGGAATGAGGCTGAACAGTAGCGATGCCACCAGCATGAGCAGCTCATGGTACTCCACAATAGCACCATATCGCTCATCCACAAAATCCCAAAACGTCTTCTGCAACGTCCCCAGGAACAATCTATCTTCTGGCCTCAGAATCGCAGAGAGTTCCGCTTGAGCGCCGTCAGCCTGGGATGACTTGGTCAAAGCTTCTTCTCCGGTGAGCACGATGTGGTCGTACCCCTGCAACGACTGCAACACCTTGGCCAGGTCATAGCACACATCGCCCATAGTGGTGAAGCGATCCCCTTGTTGAGATCGCACGTCGAAGAATGTCACCTTGCGAGCTGCCTCGTCGAGTACAATGTTGGAGAAGACCGGGTCGCCATGGATGTAACCTACCTGCGTTGCACGCCTGTTGCGCTCGTACGACTCCAGACTGGCTTGGATCGTGGCGTACACGTGGGCTGTGGTATGCGAGCCGAGGGCATCGTAGGTCTCCCGATACTCTTGATACCGGGACGCCACTTTGCGTGCATAATTGGCGTAGATGTCAATATCGTCCGGAACGCCTGACTCTGAGGTCTCGGAGACACTCACCAGGGAGTGTTCCGAGTCAAATGACTTCCGTGATGGAGATGGATTAAGTGTTTTCTGGATTTCAGGAGAAATGACATCTTCCGCAGGCTCCGCGTTCGGCTCGGTACAGGTGTGGATGCGATGCAGCGTATCGAGCATCAATTGAAGGCGACGCGTGGTCAGTGATCGAGCCACGAGAAGGTGAGAATATGATACTCCTTCCACTTTCTGCATGGTGAATGAGTAGGTCGACGTTTCAGGAAGTAGTTCGTCGCGTACAGCTTGGGGAACAGGTCGGCGATCGAGCTGGGCGTCATGCTGTAAAAATACATCGGCGAGCAATTTGGGTGATTTGGAGCTCTTCATCACCCGCTCGCCAATGATCTGGATGTGGTTGAAGTCTCGACTTGGCACGATACCGGCTTTTTTGGCATGCTTGAGCTCGGCGAGGAGGTTACCTTGGCAATCGTCCGCGGCGTCGCTTGCAAGCCATCCGATTTCTCGTCGTGTGTCGACGTTGGCATTGACCGCCAGATCGTCGACGTAGATGTCGGCATGAGGTTTTCCGAAAAAGATTTCGTGGTAGGGAATGTTGTATTTCTGCAGTGAAGTCATTGTGGTAGGGCCGATATCTGCAATGACTGCACCAATGTTTCCGTTGTGCGTCTTCATACGGCGCGCGGTTTGAATGATGATGTGGTGTCCCGAGTTGTAGAGAGCCCGTACGAGCTCGATATTCTGCCATATGGGTGAACAGGTCGAGTAGTCTCCTGGAGTGTCTGGATATCCGACTAATGTCATATCAAGGTCAAAGCAAAAGCGTTGCTTTTTCGACTTGATTGCTGGATCTTTGCGGTTGATCTTGAGTAGGAATTCATCCAGCTGACGAGGAGTTCCAACACAGCTGAAGTCATCGATACTCACGCTCACTCTGGAATCTAGAGCCGATGCCCCCCATAGGAATGATAATATTGAGACCCTCCGAGGAGGCATTCTGAGAAGGTCGACTTCGAGTGTCGAGTTGACTGGAAGTCGGGGGATGCATGCCCGGGCGTTTTAAGAGGATGCCATGGTGTGATGTTCGTTTCGTGTGAGTAATGAGTGTATGTGGAGACGAAGTCAATAACCTCTGAGCAGAAACAGTGGCGTTTAGTCCATGAGCTGGAACAGCGACCTTCATTATGGTCTCTGCTGTCAATCCTAAAGGACCTTTGTGAGCAGACCAGAAGTTTGAGGGACAGTTGGAATGTCCACTGGAATGTTCATGGAACATGCCCTCGAAACGTTCAAGCATGAAATATGCCGTCATTCAGTGAACGTCGCCTCCTTGCCTATCCCCCGGACCGTCTTGCCACGCTATCGACGCTGAGGTTGAAAGACATCTCTGCTCCTGTCTTCGTGATTGAGAGCTCGTCACATCATGGAGCTCCAAAAAAGGCTGTCGCAATGGGCATCGCCGGCGTTGCTTGCCTCGATCGTGCTAGTAGCGATACAGGTCAGCATCGGGTTGTTGTTCAAGTCCGTCCAGGTCAAGGGAGGGTATAGTTCTAGCGCTCTCCTCTTTCCGCTCGAATCCTAACTTTACCTAGATATTCCTTCTCTACCTCAGCATCCATCACCATTTCTGAGTTCTTCAAGCTAGTATTGTCCTCAATCTTATTCTACCGATCCTCGAGTCGAAGCAATGCACCAAATAATGCCCAGTACTTGCCGTTAAGGTCAGAGGAGCCAATCCCCTTCAAGGACTTGTCTCCCACAGAAGCAGCATCGGAGGCCAACACACGAGATGGCTCAGCCCCGAAGGAAGAGTCGGCACCGGCATTCTTTCAAGAGCCTCTTGAGGACGAAATCGCACCCAAGATGGAAGACTTCAAAGCTGTCTGCTCTCCAATTCATCGGGGATTTTGTGGGTTCTCTTTCTACTCCTACCATCGTAGGATATGGCCATCTGGCTCTATTGTATGCCTTGATTAACAACACGGTATGTTGCCAATGGTTTTTTTTCAACAAGCCAAGTCTGATGTCCTTACCACAGATATTCGTTCTGTTTCGGCTCGCGGACCCGGGTACCATCAATCTCGTTAAATCGGGTATAACACTTGCGACAGCTCTGACATCGATGATCTTCCTTGGTAGCAATGTTGCCAGACTGCAATGGGCGGCAATCGGGTTTCAAATCTGCGGACTCATGCTTTCTCAATACCACCCGGGTACAGGCTCAGTTTATCGCTTGCCTGCCTACCTATGTTGTTCTCTTAGGCCAAACCTTTGTCTCGGCAATCGCTGGGGTGTTCAATCAGTATCTGCTCAAGAGTCAGAGCGCTACCTTGCATGCGCAGAACATGGTCTTGTACAATTTTAGCATAATATTCAACGCCACTATCCACTGGACGATAAAGGCCCTAAAGCCCGAAGAGCCTGGTTTCTTCGAAGGATTTGGTCACATTGGTGCCGTGCTCGTCATTGTCAGCTCCAGTTCTGAAAGGCCTTGCCATTACTGCCATCTATAAATGTGAGTATCTGAACTTCTCTGCATTGAAGTTCCAGGTCTGACTGTTCCAGATGCCGACGCAATTGCGAAATGCTTCGCAACCGCTATCTCAACAGCAATCCTTCTTTACCTTGCACCGCTGTTGTTTCACACCGAATTCTCTTTTCTCATGCTTCCAGGGACTCTGATTGTCTTCATTGCGACATGGATGTACATGGAGACCGCGTCGCCTAGGGAGACACAGGAATCCACGGAGACACTTGCCGCCATGCCGCTAGACAAGCCAAAACTTTCACCTGTGAAGTGCATGATATCGGCTTTTACACCATGGGGCTCATTGACGTGGTACGGCATGACTGTTACCACGGTACTCCTGACAAGCGCAATTGTGGCATTGAACACATGGGACATCCGTGGTACGCAGAACCCTGGAACCACTCCCTTAGACAACCCGACCGCCGTCAATCCGGCAGGTGTCCGATCTCCTTTCGCCAACACAGTTGGATTTCTCCGCATGAATAACCACGCCGAGAGGATTCCCAACATGCTTGAAAAGTATGAGCCGTTCTTCCACACATTCCATTACAGCGCACGACCGGGTGCTGGCCCTGAATGGCCCACCACTGAGACCCTCAACCTTACCCACTCGACCTGGGACAATCATATGACTGTATATATGCCGGTGGCGAAACTGATGAGACTCCTTCTTTCCGATGAGAAGTACGATTCCATCGACGGACTGCTCAACTTTCATCTCGACGTCTGGCTCAATCCTATGGAGTTTGAGCACATGGACTTCACTCGTGCTTGGCTGGTGAATGGTCGAGGTTGTCCTGTCAAAGAACATGATTGGGACGATGAGAGAGAATGGCCTTGGTGGGATTCGCAAGATATGTGGAATGAGGGCGTCAATCGTTTGAAGTCTCTCAATGGCACAAAATACGAAGTCGACAAGATCCGAATATTCCACGGGTGTTCCGACCTGTATTACATTCCCCGCCGGTATTTCGAAGACTTCATCTATCTCGTTGAAACGTGGTATCCTACGTTTCACGAGAACACCATCCCAACTACTCTGGATGTGCTCGATCGAGCGTACCGGAGAGAAGAAGGCACTCAGCAAGTGCTATGGCTCGCCGACTGTTGGTTCCAGTGGGGGAGTGCTTATCCATCTGAGGAAGCTCTCCAATACCGAAGATGTGGTCATAGAATTTGGTTGAATGAGCCTAAGCAGACGGAGATACAGTTTCGGCAGGCTCGATCGGCAAGCTGCACTCTTGAGAGGGGAGAATATCACTTCTGTCACGGGCATCGAAAGTCGGAAACGGGTTGTTTTCATACTCGACTCTGCATTGTCACCGTGACTCGCATGGTCAGCGCACATCGCTGAGCGTGAAAATCGGGTCTTGTTGACATGAGGGTACCCGAAGGAGTGATAACCATTTCCTGTTCCAAGTTAAAGAACAAACAAAAGCAGTCAAAACATTTTTCGCTTATCTGTCTTTGCGATTGGCCGTAGCATCACATCCCAATAAACGATTATACCCGAAGTCATATATATCGGGCTAGCATACTAAAACCAACCTGGACGTCAAAATCTCGCCTCTTCGCCGCCAACGCCATCATCGCCACGCTCTTAAGCCACACCTAAACGCAGCTGCACTGCAAAGAGCTTCCCTACGAGATCCATCCCTCAAACCAAACCGACGATGTATTTTGGCGATGCCACCAGTACCTCGACACCATCCTCTTCCATACTTTGAACCTGCCGAACGAGCTGCATATCCGCGACGGCATCTCCAGCCCATAGGTCGTCCTACTACATATTAACGTCTAAGCCTGGGCCATCTACTTGCATTAGGCCGCGGTGTTCCGCGCGGCCGAGGCCTCTCATTCACCACGAATGCCGCGACTCGCGCTACTAGTTAGGCCCGATATTTCCACGCGACCGAGAACATGATGCTCGAGTCTCTTAACTTATTAATGAGTGTGCTACAAAACATAAAGAATACAACTCAAGACACGTCGGCACTCTTAATGCGACTGGAGCGTAATATCGCTGCGTTCGGCACATCGAATCCCATTAAACATATTCCCGTCGCATGGATAAAGTCACAGAGGGAGCTGTCTGCTTAGGCTAAAGTCCCCGTTTTTCCTGACGACGCCAGAATCTTGAGCAAGAAAAAGCATCGGGACGTTTTCCGTGAACCCTGTATTCGGATCACGGTGGGTGTGTTCCACAGTCGTGCATGGAACCCAAAGTCAAGGCAATGTCAATTTGCACTGAAATCTACAATCTATCAATTGCCCGATCTATGCCGTGCAAGAAGACTTGACCACGTTTCGCGACATTCCAGATAAGGCTGGAGTTTTTACTCAAGAATACTGACACATACAACAAAAAGTAGGACGAAATCATACGTGAAAGCGGTTTATGGTTCACGGAAAAGATCGAAGCGATTGATTCCACCCCTTCGGACAACCGTCTCATACTCCAGGGACGCCAGATTCACGGCCCGTAAGCGTTTGGAGCATTTGGGTTTGTATATTCTTGCATTTACATTTCGTCCGGGGATGTACATGCTGCTAAACGAATCCAGCGAACACAATGCTCTTTTAGTCAGGTCGGTGAGGAGGTCACAATCCTGAGGGGCCCGGAGAAACATGTAAGTAGACCGTAGGCGCAGTATTCATTCGTGGGGCAGATGAGAACTGGTTCAACATTGTAGTATCCACAGGTACTGCTCATCACTCTCTTCTGAAGTCCTTTGCGATAAAGATGGTGAAATGGAGCTGGTGTCGGACGCGGCGGCCAGCCATGAAGATCGAGTGCAGCATTGCCTGTGGTTCGAGGTCCATCAAAGTCAAGAGCGTATGCCAGCGGTTGATCTCACACATCTCAATTCTGACCCCTAACAAGTCGCTATATCTCGCTTGCAATGAGACCAAACACGGGAACAGCCAAAAGATGTCGTGATCATAGGGTCCACGATATTGAATCTCGTAGAGGAGGTACAGATAGGTTGATTGAGTCGGCTCTTGCTAAATTTCACTAATGGATTGTAGAAACGATGAAAAGGTGTACGCAAACCACATCCCGCAATACGGTGGAAGTTTCGATCAGAGCTAGGACAACGTATGATTGACTACTTTCTCAAAAGACCGATGCCACGAAACTGATGGCGTGATTCCAAGCTGCACAGTAAGAGGTAGACCGTTATCGACGAAGACAAGCCAGCCTTTCCATTCTCCCGCATCATCCAGAGCAGCACTCACTGCCTGTAGACTGGTGCCGGTGCGTATGTACCATTATAGGAATGACCGCTCGCAGCAGCACCAGCTCCAATCACAAATCCACCACCATGACTAGCCTGACCGTGGTACTGCTGTTGTGGAGGGTAGCAGACTTGCTGAGGTGGTTGATGACAAGTTTGAGGCGGCTGGGGACTACACGGACGAGAGTTGTGGCAAATGTCCTGCTTTGACCGCTTCTTTTTGATGACATCTTCAACGATGGATCCCAACATTCCGCCACCAAGCGCCCCAAGGAAGCCCTTGCCGTGGCAAAGCTTATTACCCGTAGCGCCACCTGCGACAGCACCAGCAACACCTCCAAGGAGGCCACGATCGCCATCCCGGCTGACATTATCGTTGGGGTTCATGTCATAAGCAGTATAGCTTTGAGCGACATGCGACTGTGTTTGTGGATCGTAAACGCCGACCTCCTGATGCATGACTTGGTATTCTTGTTGTTGATTGTCATAATTTCCATGGAAGGTTGGTGCTTGCTGCTGGTGTTGTTGGTTACTGTAGTAATCTGACATAATGAACTCTTCAAACCGAGTGGTTGAATGATGGCAGAAATTTAAGTTCGTGAGGTCAGACTGTGGTGCGTGGTAGGATTACCGAGAGTAAGTAGAATTCATAAAAGCCACGACGACAGCCATGTTCGTCAACTTTATATAGAAAAACTCCTCCATGTTTCCTGAAGACAGACTTTAGTCCGCCTTGGCCCATGGGAGTCTTCTTGCCCTCCTCGGCTGATACACATCCGGATGGGGCTGGAAAAGAATGAATGATAGCGCGCACAGTAGGCTGACAGACTATGTGTCAGGAGGTACAGTATCCTTGCGCAGTCGCGTATCACAAATGGTTTGTCGGTCTCGCGAGCGGCCGGCGTAACCTGAATCGCTTGCAATGCGGAAGATACAACCATCATTGGGCAACAGACACGGCATCCTCGTTTACTATGCTGCATAGTAACTTGGCAGAACCACAGCATCATTGCCACACTGACTTGAATCGATGTGACTGGTCGATGTAGCAGAGCATCAAAGCCAACAATGCGGAAGAAGCCAGCTGACCTGAGACCGCAGCTTCTCTGAAGGAAGTGCGTCTCAGATCATGGTCTGACCGTGAAAAGAAGGCTGTGTTGATGCCCAGCAATGACCTCGTATTCATGATCTTGTTAGATAGCTCAGGCCGTGTCTTGGCCACATAGCTGTTCAGGAATTACACGAGGCCAATATGATGACTAGCTCTTCTGAGTGCAGGGCTGAAGAGCCTTTTTGTGACTGCAACAGGTTTGGCCCCAGATCAGTGGTCGTTGGCGAAGAATCTCCACCAACGCATGACGAGTCCTTATATTGAGAAATTCCCCTTGCGTTGAGTATCCTTGCGTATTGTGTCCGGTGCAGCGACCTGTAAGATCCTCCTAATCTTATGAAGTTTCTAAGACACGAAGTTGAACAAATTGAGTGCGGCCTCCAGACTGAACCCTATGTCTGGTGATGGGCAGTGTTGACAGTGGCTTGCCAGGAGACCGGCTGAAACTCGTATGTAAGCTTTGATGTCCTTCTTTCCTGGGATTTCTGTTTCCGTGTCAAGGACAAAAATGAACTCCGAGAAGGTTTGATGCTTTTATCGCTACAGCTAGAGCTCAGCTCCAGATGCGCCAATCTGGATGCCAATTCTTGGCAACAAAGACTTCCAGTTGGCTGTCAACTAGGAACCAATGATACACACCTTGCCAAGGTGGAGGGGGTTGACTTGTTCCAAGGCAACTGTGAGAAGGCGTGGTACAGGGTCCCCCCTCTCTAACCTTCAGTACTCATGTGAAACCCACACACGGTTGTCAAAGCTGTTTTCGTCTTTACAAGACTCGCCATGAGACTCCATCTCAATGCCTGAGAGCTCCAAATACCGCACTTGCACCAACGGAGACTACCTCAGCTGGTTGTGAATCATCTGTTGGTTTTCTATTAGTGTATTTCCAGCTCAAATTCCTCCGTGAAATCGGGGCACTGTGCCAATGTCTCGTGTTTTATCGCTCGCTGAGCGCTTCAAGTTCAGGTCATCACGACTCCAGAGACACATTACTCGAGAAAGGTTCAACGATGGAAGACCTTTCGACATCCTAGTTGCCTTTATAAAGTCTGAAATCATGCTGAATACAAAAGTGTACGCCTATTCGAGAACTGGGAGACACACGATCATTCTCAGGACCTGATGAGTGCTACAAGTAGAGCACTGCCTGAGCACTTGGTCACGAAGCATGAAGCAATGCATGAGAACTGCGCAATGTTCCGCAAGCTCTATGACAAATAAGATTCTGTACGAGCTCGATGCCTTGTACTGGGAGGGGCCCTTGTAACCGCCGTGGGTTGGCGGAACTAAACACCGACACTCAGTAGGCCAACAACCCCCACAACTGTGAATATAAGTATTGTTGCTTTGGCTAGGTAGGTTTTCTCCCTAATGCTCTCATTTCCTTGACCCTATACAAGATGATTGATATTGCCCACGGAGCCCCAACTATGTTTTTCTTGTTCCTGTACTTTGCATGCGCCTTTTCTCAGTATACCACAACTTCTCTCTATTATGACCCCGCTACCACAGCTGCCTCATCTTATGAATATCAGACAACACCGGGAACCACATCATCGTACTATTCCGCTTCCTTCACGAATTCCGGATACCCTTACGACACTTCGCAGTACTCCGATAAGTCGTACCCTAGTGCATCCACAACCGATTACACCTACAGGACGCCTATCGTGTCAACGCCAACGCCTACCATCCAGCCTACTGAAGACCCTCCAACACCAACTATCGTCCCTAAACTCTGGTGTAAGTACTTCCACCCACTCCCGCAGCAGACGTCGCTGACGAACATCCAAGACGAAACAACAGCTGGTAAATGGGCCCTAGGTGCTGGTGGGACCAGCTGCTGCATGTGTATTATTGGATTGTCAGTACGCCCTTGACCTCCCTGCGTTGATTGATGTGACCGGAGCTGAGCTGATAGTCCTTTACCCTTTTCAGCGTCGCATGGTGTATCAAAATGCGTCACTGCAAAGGCGCAAGAAAACGGTATGCAAAGCTCACCGATAAGCATGGTAACAACGGTCACGACGTGGTCAAATGTGGGACGTGCTCGACTGGCTACACGGGTGGTGGACAGGGTCAGCCGTTCTTGCACGATCCTTGTGGTGCACCGATGAGCATGACGTGGCAGCAGCAGGCCCTGAACGGAGCGTGGCATGACGCAGCGTAGGAGAAAGGAAGCCACGAAATACATGCTAGCTCGTCAACTTTGCGAATCAGCAGTTACGAAATAGAGTTGCAATGAAGGAAAGTTATGCGAAGGTGAGAGGCTATTGAACCATGAGGATGCATTGCTGCTGTGAATGAAAGCATGGCAAAGCTCAAACCCTGGTCGAGAGGGGGAGCTTAACTCTATTGTCAAGCTGTCAAGCTGTCGAGCCTTTGCGCTGTTTTCGTGCCGCTGCTGTCTTATTTCCATTGAGGTCGATCGTAAGATGCAGATTGACGGTCACAAGTATAAGTTAGACCATCGACATACCCAGCATCTTGCTCTAGGCACACTTGAACCACGTGTGTATTCAAGCCCATAGAGGTTTGATTCAAGTGTTCGAATCAAGCAATTCATGCAGTTTCCACACCCAACCCAGAGAAACTGACTAGCTAAACGTAAGGAAAAGATGTATGCGCCCTCGATATCCACGGCGTCCTCAGAGCAGTTCCAAGAGTCGATCATAAAGCGGTCCGCGTATCAAACTCCGTTGACTGATCTCTAAAGCCCATGAGTTTCGATCATTGCTTTGATATTAATATTAAGTTGAAAGGGCTGTATAGAACGCGAAGCTATATAGATTGGCAAGTTTGGGAAATACTATGCTTCGTAGTTTCGTTTTCATAGACGATAAATCGTACGGTTTCGTGATTTTTCCCTCCGCTTCCGATATCCAAAATCTGTCAAACACTTTTTTCGCGACACATTTTGCCGTACTGTGAAGTCTATGGAAGTCCCGAAGATTGGTACTTGACTTAGACTTACCGAAAGGGGCTGCTGAATGTCTTGTCATCAACATCAGCGTATCGGTTTTCTGTTCCGTAACTCGAGATCACGGGACCTTCTGCCTCATTCACGAGGCATTGCCCTAATGTTGTTTACCAGGATATTTCGATCTGCTAAGACGAACACTCGCGTCCAGCGGAGTTCAGATCTCAATGGTCGACAAGTATCTGTTCTCAGTGCCGCAGCTATACCTCGTCTGATTCCAGAATATGGGAAACGATCCCGGCAGTCAGAATTCGCCTAGCAGTCTTCGCTATTACTGTCTTGAGAACTCCATTTAGTGCTAGTAAGGATGTATTCAGTCCAGACTCCTCCAACCGAAAGTATCGATGCTGATTTGTCCCGCAGTTGCGTATTCCTCTCACCCTTGTGGTGGTAATGAACATACTAGGAAACAATTGAACCACCATTTATTGTTGCGATCAGAAATGCTCTCCGTGAGAAGCACTTTAGTGCCATCATTTTCCTGACGCCAAATAATCGAGACCGAATGTAACATCCTTCTTCAGGGCATCTCGTCCACATGGCTGTGCCAAGAGCTCTGTTGTACTTTGGTATTGTACTAGTAAACTTGACGTCTTGGCATTGATAGACAGCTGGACATCATAGGACTACTTGACGCTTGGCGCAGATGAGCTGAAGATCACAAAGTTTGTACAACCTCTTTTCAGGTACACGCCAAGCTGATAGGCAATGCATCTGCATCCTGTTCGCACCGATCACCGTTCTGCCAACCCGAGCTGCTGACTTGGGGTTGTTTGCGGCTCCAAGCGCCAAGAATCCTGGGGAACCGCATGACTGAGTTCATTCCCCTTTGCCAAGTTGACAACACGAGAGCTTGCGGAGAGGAGCACTATTAGTGGTGACCGCAGTAGGATCCTGCAGTGCATTTCGCCAACTTGGATGCTAGGTACGAAGATCGCTGTAGCCAGAGCTTGCGCGCCTGGTCTTACGTTCTATGAGAGGCAACCACCAGCGCAACAACTTGATACGCGAATCGTGCAGCTTCACACATGCAAAATCTTCGCTCTGCCTTTCGGATGGAAGCTAGGTCAACCCGCCTGAGGGCTAGCGACAGTATGCTAGTATGATCGGCAAACCTATTCGACAAAGGTCATGTGGGTGCTCAGCGATAACTCCAACATTGCAGCGGCACTCAAACGTCTGGATATTGTCCACACAACTCTTGCGCAGAACATCTCTACACTGCGTCTTCTACGGACCTTTGCTGCCGGTCCAAGAGAACGGCCTCCCAGTTATGATACAAGCCAAAGCCTTCAGTGGAAACGCCAAACCAGACTGAGGCCGAAAACCAAGTGCCGATAGCTTCAAACATTTCCAATTCTCAGACCATCGTGGAGCACTCAGTACACAGGCTTTGTCGAGCACCATCCGGCACTAGCGTGTGGTGTTACGCGATTTACAGCCGCTTCTATGTCTAGTTAATATCCCTCATCCACATTACATTATGTACGAAACTATTTACGGTAATTCTGGTGTGGCGACTTTATACCAAAACAAGGATGATAAGTGCAAGGAGAAGCACAAAGCCCATATTATCGGCGTGGCTGGTCGTGCCACCAGTATGGCTAGGGATAGGGGCAGCGCTTGCAGTTGCAGGACTAAGGCTCCCGCTTGACATTGTCGGGGCGGTAAATGCACTGCTGGCTCTGCTACTGGCGGAAACGGGCGGCCCGGTCGACAGCATCTCGCGACTGGTCGGTAGAGTCTGACACCGGCCATTTGGAAAGTACCGCATACATATTTGGTTTAAGCCAACAGTCTTCCCCCGTGTCGAATCTATTCATCCAGAAAAACTCCTAGCGCAGCATAGACAATCTTCATCATTTCTGTGATTGCTGTATTGTCACATCTTCATTTTACTTGCGCAGCAATCAGCCTTCGGCGCCCGACATGTATCTCCGAACCGTGCATGCTGAACTGCACGTTCCGACCCTTCGTAATTTCATCAGAGTAAACCCGCTTGGAATCATGTAGGTTCCTCTCATGATACACATGCCCTGACCCATACGTCAGAGTCTGACCGAGGCCAGGGAATGAAACTGCCAGTGCGGTACGGGCAATCTGGGTCGAGGTCAGAGAATGAGACTGCCGCGGCGGGTAGGAAGCGAGGATCGTGCGGCGCACATGGAGGCAGCGAAACTGCAGACTGGCGCGGTCACTGGACGTCGTACGCTGTGGGCGAAGACTATGATGCCGTAAGAGTTGGAGGTGTGAAAGAGCGCAACGTCATAGATGCTTTATTGTGGTGAGTAGTCGGCGTCCACAAGCTCGGTAGGAACCAACATCGCGACAATAGTGTATGCCACTGACAAAGTCTTGATCCAGCCACGGACCGTGGTGCAGTTTAGAACGACGTAAGGACAGTGTCAAGCTCAAGGAGCTGATCAATAGGAATATTTGTATGCGTCAGCATGTCCTCGGAGACCGAGGTGTTAAAGAATGATATTCAAGGGCAAAATAAAGCCACTACAGTTCCACCAAGAACAGATTCGCTCAGAGACAGATGCACCCAGTAACAAAACACCTTCACGCTCGATGCGCGCTCAAAACCATCAACCAATGCTAAAAATGCAAGTCTCAATCCAATGCCGCTTGCTGTACGCGCCACGACAAATGCCAAACACAATTATGCCAAAACACCGCTTATGATCCGCAGTTTACGTTTAGTAAACAAAGATATTGATACCATCGTTGCAAGCGGGCCAGGAGACCTTGACACTGTCGCCACGAGGCACGATCTCACCGCCGTAGACACGACCGGAAATCAGGCTGCAGGGGAAAAACCCATTTGAAGTGGCAGCTGGTCCAGACCCGGCCTCGAAGCTGGCCTCGCCGCCGACGACGATATCGATGTTTCCGAGAAACTGGTCGCGCAGGTTGCCCGATGGCCAGGAAGCGACGTCAGTGCCGGCAGGAGCCAACGACGTGTACAGCTGAGCCTGCAGGGAACCGGTGGCCTCCGAGTCGGCGTTCTGCAAGACGAAGGCGACTTGGCACCAGTTGGAGCTGTACTCGGCGGGCACTTCAAACGTCACGAGCGCGGAGATGTCGGCGCCGCCGGTGGTCGGCGATCGCGAGACAAGGCCTTGAGGAGATTGGAAGTGATCCCCTGTCTTGGCGTTGTACAGGGCGGCGTATTTGGGGAAGATCTGGGCAACAGGGTATGCTCCACTGGGACCAGTGTAGGCGGCGCCACCCGCGAAAGGAGCGTTGCCAGATGCATACGTGGTGGTGGCAGTAGTAGTTGTGTTGGCATTAACGATTTGGGTTAGGGGACTGGTCAAAGGAGCAGCTTGGACAAGCATGGAGCTGGCGAGAATACCACCCAGGGCGGCAGTGAAGATGTTGGACTGTCTGTATGAGTTGACCATTTTGACGTGAGTGGAATTTGTATTGAGGAGTGGCTTGGTGTTTGACCTTGAGTTGTTGTTGATGAGTTGTAATGAGTGATTAGTTTGCTGAGTTAGTGATAATGAGTGTGGTAAAGAGAGAACAAGAACGGTAATAGACGAAGAAAATAGGAAAATAAATCAGTTGACGATTGAATGAATGTTTTATTGTGTGTATGCAGGAGGGAACGCATGAGTATGGGAGTGTCATGGTCTTATATACAGCCTCCAGCAGCACGTCCTTGCATGGACTTCCATGCGCCAGGCAGTGCGAGGTAAGCAAGTGCAGTGCCTGAATGGTAGCTGGAAATGGAAGCGAAGTGAGAAAGAGGCGAGCTTCGATAGCTCATGGTTGGCTAGAATTGGTCACAGTTCGTATCAGGACGACTTGGAGGAAGGCTGGAGCTGCCTGGCTTACCAGCTAACATTTCCGCAGCATCGTTTTGGCTGGGCGAGGCTGGGTCGTATGGATTTGGGCAGTCACTGACTGCAAGGGCTTTTGACAGATTTGGGCAAACAAGAGAAATAGAATCTTTCTTGGTCAACTTTCGCTTGTTCGCTTGGCTTGCAACCCGTGTCGGACCACCAACCAAGATGACATCCCTATCATCTCGAGCGAAACCGTATCCGGCCAAGACATTCTCAAGTCTTGGCCCTCAAGCTAACGTCGGTGAGCTTGGCGCTGATTGTGGAACGAGGAAAGCTGGATGACCGCTTGCCTGAGAGAGCTTCGGAAGAATGAGCTCGTTTCGGTCAGCTTGTCGTCATCTTGGCATATAATCAGTTGTCTCGACTTAAGTGGTATTCCGTGTTTGATCGTGAGCATGGATACTCACAGCCTGCCTGGAGCTTGAAGTAGCCCACCCTGGGAAGCAGTTCCGCGCCACGAGTTGGTGCGACCGCCTGGCCCAGGTTAGCCGGAACAGGAAAGTTATGTGTATAGCCGTCTCTTCCTGCGCGGCTCAGAGGAAGGAGATGGTCATTTGAGAAGTTCACCAAAGCTCCTCACAGCGGCAACATCTTCCATATTTGCGCTTTCTTTGCTGTGATCAACCTCGGGTCGATATCTGTGTTCCTCGGAACCCTAACAATACTGTGCCTTTCAAAAGTTTGTAAAATTGTCAAGTTTGCCGAGATGTTGCAACACCAACTTTTTCAAATAGCGGTCAGCATAATCATGTATTTACTCATTAACAACGTATATAATCATATATCTGTCTGCTGCCATTATAATAGTCTCGCTCTAAGCCCTATATTAATATAAATATTATTTTATATATCGTCGTAGTCGTGATGGCGGAGCACCGCAAGTTTATACTCGACGTTAAAGAAGCGGTCGAACTTGCACTTGGTATCTACACGTGGTAGATGGAGTTGATAGCTAGTTTGTGCGCATAGCTGCCTTTGAGCGGCTGGAACGCCTAATGAATTCATCATCATCATCATCATCATCATCATCATCAACGTGGTAGATGGTTCATAAGTACCTATATTGATACATCCACGATATGCTTGTCGTCCCCAAAAAAAACAGTAGCAGCAACAACAACAACAACTACTACTATAACAGCCCAGGGAGAAATGGTGCAAGATACACTCCGTACTCCAGCAAAGGAGTACCCAGGTACCTAAGAGTCAGGGACAATGGCGGACATCGAGGATGCTAGAGTCCAGAGCGCCACGCATGGCGTCGTGGCAAGGGGACAGCATGTCCCGTGACCTGACACCCCCTTTTTTCGTGCCCGATGCGATGCGATTGACTTTACTGATTACTGTACCTTGTATGCGCCCACAACAGTGGCTGCGCCCCTGAAAGTGCCCCAACGAATGCAGCATGCTATACCCAAATACAGATGCAAGTCACCTAGTGGTAGTATAATGGCGCGCGAGACTGGCGATCAGAGACTTCCCTGACGAGTGCCAGAATCGCGACGTCGGTACCATCGCGGTAAGTCACAGCTAAGTTAGTGTACAGGATGACGTCCGCTACCGATATCATCACATATATTGGTGTGCCGCTGGCGGTTCTCGGCGTGCTACCCATTCTCTACACGTTCATTCTTGTGATCCTCACCCAACGACGAATTCGAGCCTCCTTGGTCCATCATGGTCACCGACCCGTGGCCACCTCCCGATCCAACGATGGCTTCACCATGCGCAGTTCTCCAATGACCAGTCTGATTGAGGTGGAGTTGCCCAGGTATGCGATCGCACCCTTGGACCGGAATAATGATGATTATTGGAAAACCACAACGGAGAGTCAAGAGCAGGCTGGCGAACATCACAGGTTGCTGGATCGGGCTGAGAGTACACTGAGCATGGTTGAAGAAGGCCGTGTCAGGGGCTTCCTTCGTGGTGGCTCATGGAGAGCGTTTCATTGGAAGAGACTGGTCGTGGGTAAGAGGCTGTATAGAATACAATATGTGGATGACCTGCGCGAACCCCCGGCAGAAGTCGACTTTTCTGAACTCATACATCTGTTGCTGGACTGGGGAGCGGTGCCGGATGCTATGGGTTGGGAGAAGCTGAAGTCTGGAGGCTTGTGGACACCCACTGGCACAGTCCTTCTGGCCAAACCAGCCAACGAAACCAATCCTCGAAAACAGAGCGACTGGGTTTTGAGGACAAGCATGCCTGATGAGAGCGATGGCGTTCTCAGTTTGACGATCCGATGGACAAACGACATGACAGCAGTCGCAACCACAAGAGGAGTAGCCAGTCTTCCACCGGGCTGGGGACGACTAAGTCAACCTCAATTGCTTGAGTCGAATGACAAGGCCCAAGAAGAAACACAGGACCTGCCAGCAAGGATCGAAGTGTTGAAGTCTGCGAACAAACACAGCATGGACAGCTCGAGTTTGCGATTCCGTGCCGAGGATAACAGAGTACAAAGAATCTATTGGGAGCGAAATCACATCGAAACAGGTTTTATAGCCGAACCCTTTCGGACGTACGAGCAATCAACCGGTGCACTCTGGTTTACATGTGCTGCTTCGGCACTTTTGTCCCGTAAACAGTCAGATGGTGGCCTTTGGGCTTTCGACATTCCATCAGACATTAAGGCTTTCGTCCGGAACGACTCGATTCCGTGTGGTGTCATGGTCATTCTAGGGTTATTGGCAGAAGCCGACGCTCCTCAATGGTCGTCGGATACAGAAGCTTCGCAGCGTGAGGAGTCAAATGCTACCACGCGCCGCCACATGGCGCGGTTCCAGGCCCGGCAAGCAGCAGAGAGGCTTGAAGCGACAATGCCACCAGAGCAGGCTAGGATTCACAAAGCGAATCGAGCAACCTCTGAGCGACAACAAATGATGGACGATATGAATAGTTCCAGCAGATTGCGCCAGGAACGCGAGGAGCGTCGGTTGCAAGAAGCCATTTCGAGTCCGCGCATGAGCACGAAGAAAGTCTCTGAAGCGTGCTTGACTTGGCTTATCGAGACGGGCGAGATAGGTCGGGAATGGACACTCGATATGCTCGCTGAAGCGGTTTTGTATCTGCTTGTAGTGGACCAGAGTCCGGACAATGAGAACGAAGCAAGAAAAATCGCCAATATCCTTGAAGATTGGATGTCATGGGCTACGGCTGGTGGAATGAAGAAGCAACAAGTTCAGACTTTGGCGGACAATAAGGTGGCGTTCTGCTTTGCGGTAGCCCTAGTCGCCATTGTAAGCGAATTTACGACCTCAAGTACGGGTCAAGCCAAGGCTGGTGCAGACATGCTTGAATGCTTACGGTTGTGGCGGAAAGTGCGATTGGGATAACATGCAAAAGCAATGATAGAAACTTCCCACAGACAACTCAGCCATGCCGTTCTTCTATCCCCGGTTCCGTTGCTGCGATCAACGTCTTCCTGAACCGGCTCAAGGTTTATGTTCACAACGTCACCACTAGCTTCCTTGCAGACACGCCCTTACTGTACCGATCCACCGCCGCCTGGATGTTCTCAAGACCATGACCCACGATCAGGGGCTCCGGTGCTGGCACGAAACTCCCTGCTTGCAACGCCTTGGGTAGGAAATCCTCATAGATGGCTTTTCCAACCTCGTTGTCTTTGAGCGTCGTCCCAAAGATATGCTTCAGTGTCACCCCTTCTGGCGGATCGGGAAATCCACGCTTCGTTGTTGCTATGAACTTTTTCCCCTTCGACTGGCTTACGACGTCCAAAACAATATTCCACGCAGGTCCGCCAATACAGTCGAGCGCACCGGCCATTGTCTTGCCCTTCAACGCAGTCATCAGATCTTCGGTGATGGTCGGACTGTTGTAGTCGAAAGCCTCGCTCGCACCGAGCTTCTTCACGGACTCGAAATTTTTGGGGGACGCGGTGGTGATGACCTCGTAACCAGCGGCGACGGCGCTTTGGATGGCGTTGCTTCCGACGCTTGATGCGCCACCCCAGATCAAGAGCGTCGTGCCTGTGGGTTTCTGTGCAGGCTCTGTCGGGAGTTGCAGGTGCAGATGTGTGTCCTGGAACAAGGCACATGAAGCTGTTGATAAACCAAGTGGAATGACCGCGGCGTGTTCGAAGGAGATGCTCTCTGGGATATGGCTGGCCATGTTGGTTTGAAGGATGGTGTAAGCCTGGAAGGCGCAGTCTTGGATACGCTTGGTGGCCATTCCGACTCCATGACCTAGGACGCGATCGCCTTGCTTGAAGCGGGTGACATTAGGTCCGATGGAGACCACTTCACCGGCGACATCCTGGCCGAGAACGGTTGGATAGTCCAACGGAAACCATGCCAGGGTTTGCAGACTACCATCGACGGGATTGATAGCCACAGCATGGTTTCGAACGAAGATTTCGTTCTCAGTGGGCGTTGGCATGGGAGCGGCCTTGACTTCAAAAGGGTGTGCTTTGGCGGACGGAAGCCAGGCGGCGCTGTTAGACGACATTGTTGAGTTGTGTCTAGTGTTTGATTGGTAGTTGGATGAGACGAGGCGTGGCGCTGTAGATGTAATTCTGGTGATGGTTGTGGTTCTCTTGGTGAGCCGTAGACTTGACTGTAGCGGACTCGACGCTTTTCGATTCATATGTGATGAGCTGCAGAGCCTGAACTTGGTATTGACAGGACTTGCTGAGCTCAAGCGGGAATATTTATACTTGAGCCTTCCCGACTGTGTCGAGGCTTTAGGACCGAACATTCGCTAAAGGCCGATCTCTGGCATTCCCGAACCTCGCGAATCTTCTTGTACTTGTGCGATGTGACGACTACGACCGAATTTAAGCCTCAAAGCCGAGTTGATGGAAGCTATGGTCACTTCGAAATCACCAGCGCGCAACACTAACCCAAAGAAGATTAGCGCAAGATCGAACCCAACCAGATCGGTATAAGCGTTCATCTCAAAATGGTTAGTCTTGAGCGCTGGAGTTTCCGGAGATAACAGGCCGGTCGTTCCCCGTCATCGACTTCACGACAAAACCTGAAGTACACTCTGCAATGCGCAGGATACTTTGCTTTGCTCGATTCTCACCAGTCATATGCAGCCTATTCTCCCTAGCTGACTCTGGCCAGTCTGTTCAGTCATGTCTACGACCCAGTCGTCCAGTGACGACGTCGTCCTTCAGAAGTACCATCGCGATCTCATCTCTGGAAGTCATATTCTTCACTATCACAATGTCCTCGACGCGTTCGGTCATCTGTCTGTTCGACACCCTTTCAACCCTGCGATCTTTATCATGTCTCGAAATGCTGCTCCCGGAACAATATCTTCCCCAAATGACCTGATCGAATACTACGTCGAGGATGCTCGACCAGTCGACCCCAACGCCGCCGCCGGGTTCTTGGAGCGTTGCATTCATAGTGAATGCTACAAATGCTATCCGGAAGTACGCAGTGTCATCCACAGTCACTCTGAAGCAGTTGTACCATACACAATCAGTGGTGTCCCTTTACGGGCTTGCTACCACATGGCGGGATTCCTTGGTACAAGTGTACCTATCTGAGACATTGCAGACGCACAGCAACCCGACGATATCAGCGATTTACTGGTCCGCAACACGCACCTCGGCAGCTCTCTTGCCGCGTCTTTCGGCACATCTCATTCGGAAGAGTATTCACCTCAGCACGTTGTGGCATTGATGCGAGGTCATGGTTTCACGGTGCTCGCCGGAAGTATTCAGGATTGTGTGATGCGGGCCGTCTACACGCAGAAGAATGCGGCTATCCAGACAACAGCTCTGACTATGCGGGCTGCTGATTCTTCTGCCACGGCACCGATCAAGTATCTGAGTCAGAAGGAAGTGGCCGATACTACCTGGTCGATTGCCAAGTCTGCTCATCGACCTTGGGGACTTTGGCTGAGGGAGGTGGAAGCTTGCGGGCTGTATGCTAACTCGGCTTGAACGTAGGGCCCGGGGTGCCAGAACCTCAAATCTTGGAAGGGGTTACACCTGTGGACCGTCGCAACGCTCCCGACTCACTTCCCACTGGCATATTTTGGACTGTGAACGAGATAATTTGTTTCGCGACCCAGTTCTCACAAGTGCCAGGAACGATCTGACCGGCATGAACCTGTGATAGGTGCCTGACCGATAGTTTTAAGTAAGGGTGATAACACGATTCACCCTGAAAACCTGCGTCATCTAAGTAGGGCAGGTTTGCCGAGGCACTAACCCGGGCATATTCGTACCTCGGCCTGCAACTCTCTTTCATAGTGCTTCGTCCGCGGTTTCATCAACTCCACGCATGAGCGTGATAGCCTACGAGCCTATGAGCTGACTTATATCGCATGCCTCCGCCACCCGGTGACAGAAGGGTCCGTGCCGGGGCGAAAAGCTGTACCGAATGTGTGTCATCCTCCCCACTTATCAACAAGCGTAGCGCGATCGCTAACCAACCCAATCGCATAGGCCGCAGAAGAAAGATCCGCTGCCTGTGGGCGACGGAGTCGGACGGGCAGACCGGCTCCAGACCAATGGCATGCGTCGAGTGCACAAAACATTCGCGCTCATGTGTCTCCCAGTCGGTCCAGCCGCGTGCTTCTTCTGGTCGCAATGTGAGTGCGAAAGCACGGATCAGCCAGTTGGAGCGCGAAATGGCCTCCCTTTCAGAGCTCGTGAGGGACAAGCAGGGTTTATCGATTGGCCCCAAGACTCCTGGGTTTGGACCGACTCCTCCTGATGAACTCGAGGATGCACCAGACGATGAAAATGTCGACGACACACGACCTCCAGCTCACCTACAACTCCTCTTCGAGAACCTCGACGGCGAAGATAGCACGCCGGGCCATCACACTCTTAGACAACAATCACGTGGTGCATCTGAAGCAGTTAAACGCAGGGCGCGGTCGAAGCTGCAATTACTCTTGCCAACGAAAGACGAAGTATGGCAAGTCACTGAATTTGCCCCGGCATGGATGGCATTCTATCATTCTCTTTTCCCAGCGTTCTTTGCTTGTAGGACAGAGGAACAGCTCAGGCTGAACTATGAGCATATGTGCGGGTCCGACGCCAATCCAACGTCAGTCGCTATGTACTTGCTATATCTTGCAATCACATCGCAACAGCTTCCCGCCAATCGACTGGTACAGCGTCCATTTGCGAAATATGAGAGTGTTGAGGAGTTCGTGAACTCTGTCTGTACTACGGTTCGAGAAACCATCGTGGACAATGACGATCTTGCAGGGACTGCGGAAGGCCTGGAACTTACTGTCATTTTCATCAGGCTGTAAGTCCTACCCACCTGCATCTCCGTAAAACTGACATACTGACTCTCGCCTTGCTAGTCTGATGGGTCGCGGTAGCATCAAGTCGACCTGGTTGATATTTCGTCGAGTAATCGCCCTTGGTGAACTGATTGGGTTGCCCCAAGCATTCCAGGAAATACAAGCTGCGCGGCGGTTTGTAGCCTCTGGTCAAGCAAATGAAGCAGCTGTCTCCGAGCAAAGTGAGCTGAAAGCTGGACTCTGGGATGCAATATGCGCCACCGACCGCAACTTCAGCATGATGCTAAACATTCCTACCGGCACAGCCAGATACAAATTTCCCCTTGACGGGTCCATATGGAAAGATGGTCACATCTCCGCACAGGCATACAACTATCGATTGTCCAATGTATGTGCCGCAGTGTTCGAAATCGATGAACTCTTCATGCGTCGAGCACTGGAAGCTGAGTGCTATGAAAAGGTCCTCAACGCTGACCAGCAACTGCGATCTCTGAGAGCATTGGCGGGCCGAGACTGGTGGCAGCCCTCCAGCGATAAGACGCTGGCTGAGCACTGCGTTGGGTTCTGGCACCACTATATCCTAGCTCGCGTCCATCTCAGGTCAGCCATGGTGAAGGACATCGACGGCCAGTACACATACAGTCGCAACACATGTTGGGATGCTTGTCAAAGCGCCATACGACAATTCATTCTGTTCCGATCATCTGTGCCTTCGGGTTTCTTTGTTTGTCGCATTCTTGACGCGCAAGCATTCACGGCGGCCACATTTCTTCTTCTCAGTTCCCAAGGACGATCAGCTACACAACATACCTCTCAAGGAGGCATTGAGAATAGCTTGAACAATGGAGACCTCCTCTCACAGGTGATGGACTGCTTCAGAAGCGTTGCTACTGAACCAGGCTCAGACTTTGCTCGAGAAGCCGTCGCGGCATTAACATCTTTGCAGTCCCTAGTGCACGGAGACCGATCTTCTCAAGCTACGTCGCTCACACTTAAGGTTCCCTTGCTTGGCAGGATACACATCAATGCGCCAGAGATTCAGGCTCCGACGCAACCCCCGATTGTTGCTAATGATTTCGTCGCACATACCAACACTGAAAATCAAGCAACTGCTGGTTTCGATCTTGCAGGTCTGCCAACCATGGCAGATGCTTTCAGCAACATTGACGACTTTTCCTGGTCCTTTGAATTTGATAGCAATCCATATTGGAGCCAAGGGCTGACAACGGACAACTTTGGAACGGCAAATGAAAACCTCTGGATGGGAGGCTGAGATCCGACACACGAGTGAGTCGATGCGATGTGCTCGCTCGGGTGGACCAAGTCCTGCTATCTGGCTGGCTAATCGAATTACAACCTCACATTATGATTCCGAGCAGCTGTTCCCACATCGATCATGTTATGACGGACTGCGGAAGATGTGAAGCGAGCCAATTTATTGGCGATTTACACGTTGTATGAGGATGGGACGTAACGGACGAAATGTCCATTTTCACACTTCGTCCGATATCCGTTTTCTCCAACGGATCGCAACGCGACAGATTAGCGCCAGTGCGTCACGTGGGCGCCTCCGCCGACTATTCATCTCTGCGCCGGACGAGGCGCCATCTTCGAATCTTCCGAGACGTATTTTACGGACAACAAGAACTGGCACGGGAGCGAAGTCGAAACTATAAGAGTGGGCGAGTCCGACATGGAAAAACACATCATAGCAAACATCATTCGCCGTCCAAGACGCCTTCCAAACTACAACCTTTTCACAAGTCCAACAACACTGTTCAACAGCCCGGGATGATTGCCAAACCTACCGCAACCATGATGCGTGCCGTTCAACTCAAAGCCGCCGGCCCAGCCTCCAATCTTCGCGTCGTCGACCTTCCGATCCCAGTGCCAAAAGAAGATCAAGTTCTCATTCGCGTCAAATCTTTCGGCATCAACCGCTCTGAAATTCTTACGCGCCAATTCGGCCGTGCGCCAGTGGGACCAGTGCAACTCCCACGCGTGCTCGGCGTGGAGGCGACAGGTCTGGTCGAAGCAGCGCCGGGTCACGAGCAAGCGTTTCCAAAAGGTGCCATCGCTATGACGGCGGTCGGTGGTATGGGGCTTGTGTTTGACGGGGGCTACGCGCAGTATGTGTGCGTGTCGAAAGACAATGTGCTGCTCGTGGACCAGAGTGCCGCCAAGCTGGGTTGGGATGTGCTTGGCGCGTTGCCGGAGATGTTGCAGACGGCACATGGATCTTTATTTCGATGCCTGAAGCTCAAGGCTGGGGATACCTTGCTCATCCGAGGCGGCACCACAAGCGTGGGTCTCGCTGCAGCTGCCATTGCAAAAGATAGCGGCGCCAGAGTCATTGCGACAACACGACGATCAGACTCCGAGACGAAGAGGATCTTGCTGGAGAACGGCGCCGATGAGGTCATTGTCGATGACGGCAAGGCCTTGCGCGAGCGAGTGCTAAGGATTCATCCTTCTGGAGTCGACAAGGTGCTGGATCTCGTCGGCGGAAGCTCATTACCGGACTCACTCTCATGCCTAGCAGACGAGGGTGTCTGTTGCTTCACCGGTCTCGTGGGCGGTAGTGCCGCGGTCGCGGACTTCAATCCACTTGCCATGATCCAGACGGGGAAGTACTTGACTGCGTACGGTGAGCGGTTCTTCAACGCAAGCAACTTTCCTCTCAACGATCTCGTTGGACGTATGGTGGAGGGCACTTTGAAAATAAGGCTGGGGAAGGTGTTTCACATGAACGATATTGCGGAGGCCCATGAGTATGTGGAGAGGAATGAGAGCATAGGGAAGGTTGTCGTCATGACGGGAATGTAGGGTAATGCTACAGCCATTGTATGCTAGACATAGAGTCGGAATCAATGATCACTGTTTCAACGTTCGTCTGCATCGCAGGGGGCTGGTCTTCGTATGACGTTGGTCCTCGAAGGCGCAGGTGCTCTGCTGTTCCTACTTGTTCGTACCCGGCTCGCAAACGGTAAATCCAAGTGAGTTTGATACCATGTGGGTGGAAGAGGAAGGTGGCCGTTGATATATGTCGCCACACGGCCGAGTATTCACGCGGTGAACGTGCATTTATCTGCCACGCCAAGTATTCAGATAAGATCTCTTTCAACCGCTGCAGACATCGGTTCACCCATTGGAAGGCCTAAGGAGCTCATCTGAACCCGGATCAACGTTTACCCTCGGCTTGACGGGATGTCCCTGGTTGATAGCCTTGAAGTTTGTGCAATAGGAGCAGTGAAGAAGGCCACGACGAGCAGTGGAGAGCTCTCTGCAAGCCTTGCGTACCTATCGTCCTTATCTGAGGATCTTGAAGTTATAACACCGGTGTTTGATCTCAGTGGCCTGGCCACTATCAGAACGTGAATGACAATGACATACCCACTAATGGAGTATACGTCAGAGACGGTAGATAAGCAGGGGTCACATAACCCCCAGTATGAGGTTCGATGTTCGTTAGTGGAGTCAAAAAGTTACTTGATCGAAATATAAACGAAAATTGAAAAACATAGGCGTCATAAGAAGCGGACGAGATATGCCTATCTTAATAGCTTCACATGCCATGTCGATCAGTCGTTACCGTATATTCCCGATGCCCGCCTCCACCGTGCTCAGGATCCTTTCTTGGTACAGAGTTTCGACAACGTGTATGGGGTACTTCGAGGTACTTCCCAGAAAACTCTCACCGTTCACCAATCCTGTGCTCGTATTTTGTGGATACGTGACCATGCCCACTTTCCACTTTGAGGTTCTCTCCAGGTATAACGAGACCAAGGAAATGGCAAGATGGGTGCCCAGACGCCAGTTCATGCCAAGTGATTGTACGATAGTTATAGCCAGCTGCTGAAGGACTGAAATGGCTTGCTCTTGTCAATTGCACGTCGGAGAGACGTTGCTGATTTCAGCTGCACCTCAATGAAACTCGGAGATCAGCACCGGGGGTTTGTCGATCGACATCATGTCAACCACTAAGACTCGACATGTCAGAGCCTTGTGGATAGTGCAACCCGCTATTTGGGTTCCGAGTCCACGTTTGACCCCTGCTTCGTATGGAAACCCCCATTTATTTGACGAAGGCATAGATAGCGTTATCCGGAGTCCGTGCGTGAAGCCCTGTACCATGATTGGTGGTAGATCGTTCTCGCTAATTAACAGCTGCACATTTACTGTTTAAGCCCCTGATTTGCGCATTTTTTCTTTATTTACACTTCCTATCTCGTTCAAGTGCTCGCTTCTTTGGCCTTCAAGTAGTCGTCAAAGTTCAGGACCGATTTGCCCAGCACCAAGGCACTTTCCATACAATCGTCCTTGTCGGTCCACTCTTTCGGCGAGTGGCTGATACCATCCTTGGCTCGTGCAAATACCATGGCAGTCGGGCACAATAGCTGCGTCATGGTTGAGTCGTGCCCCGTTCCTGTCCGCGAAGCAATACCCTTGTCACCGCAGGCAAGTCTGACGCAGTCAATGGCTTCGGGCCAGAAGTTGCCGGGCAGTAAATGGACGGTTCTGTCGGTCTCGGTTTCCAGGCCGTGCAACGAGGCAATGCTCTTGACCCGCTTCATGATCTCTTCACCCATTGATTCCAGTCCTTCGGCTTCCTTGTGCATCAGACAGAAAGTGATCTTGCACTTGGATTGAATGTTGCATGCACCCCAAGGTCTACTGTGGAGACCAGTCACAGTGGAAGCACCGTTCTTTTCATAGGCCAGCTTTTCAAGTTCGACGACGAGTTTAGATGCGCCAACCAATGCATCTTTACGGCCGTACATGGGGTAGGTGTTTGCGTGACCATTTTCGCCATGGAAGGTAACGTCGTACCAGGTCATGCCTTGCCAGCCCTCGACCCAGCCGACGGGCTTACCGGCCTTTTCGAGATCGGTATGTTGCTCGCAGTGAATCTCGAAGTGTGCAGAAATGGGGAATTCCTTGAAGGTGTTGGGTCCATCGCCGACGTATCCAATCTTCTTCAGTTCGCTGCCCATGGTCAATTCAGATGCATCGTTGGAGGCAGCCGCATGTGCTTTCTCGACCGTCGAGCGTCCGGCATAGACGACTGAGGATCCTAGTAGGGGGAAAAAGCGAGCACCCTCCTCGTTGGTCCAGTTAATTAGAACAATTGGTGCACGTGTTTTGATGCCTTGCTCCTTGAAGCTTCGCATCACTTCGAGGGCTCCAATGACACCAAGAGGACCATCGAACTTGCCGCCCGTCGCGACGGTGTCCAAGTGGCTACCCATGGCAATGGGAGGAATGCTGTTGTCCTCCCCTGGGAAGACGCCGAATTGTGTACCTGTCGCATTGACCTGTTTTCATCAGAGAGGTGGTATGGCACTGAATTTGTCCTACTGACCTTGTAGTCTGCACCAAGTTCAAGCAGTTGATCTCTGAACCAGTCACGGACCTTCTTGTCGTTCTCGTCCGCACAGAGACGAGTCACACCTCCCGGAGATGGTGCACTCCATTGAGCTGTGTAGTGAATGTCGTGCCTGCATTGAAGTTCTGTTAGGAGGATCTACTTGCGATCATGCTCACCCAACATACCATAGACGGTCGCCATTCACGGACAACTTCTCTGACAATGGGGAGTTTCGCACTGTTGCGTACGCGCGCATCGCTGTGAGTCTAAGGGAAGCATTTTTGGCGACAGTGGCAGTGCCCCTGCCGAGGGCTGCTCGAGAAACGGTGCGACTGAGCATTTTGTGCGTTTGTGATAGAGAATACAAGTCGAACTCCGGGGGATTCTTAAGGAGGGACTGGAGATCGAGAAGAAATTCTGTCGCTTGGGGGGTCTCGTGTTTACATGGTTTCCAAAGGAGTACTAAACTATCTAGCCCCATCCTTTGAGACCTCGCAAGATGACGCGCCATCGTGAACATTGCGGCAGGGTCCTCGCGATATCAGCTCCGAGGTTCAGTTCCTTGTCTTCCACATGCACTTGTGGGCCCTACTAACGGTCTTTGACCTGGGGAACATCCAGGTCAAGCCCAACCGTCATGGAGCAAATGCTGATAAGGGCAAGACTCTGGATCCACATTTATATTATCCGGAAATCGTTGTGCAGATCGTAAGGATCCAACGAACCCCCAAGGTGTACTATCGTGCTCTCTCTGTCTCTTATCGTTGTGAAAGAGGCAGGTAACGACGATGCATGATCGTGGACAGGGCTAGCTTTCGATATCGGCACCGCTACCGAAGAAAGACCATGCTGATGTGGACTTCACATCGTCGTAGCCTGCCCCGTCGATGTAATACGCAGCTGTTAATTAGCCCCAGATAACGATAGGCATTCGATAACAATGGATCCTCGAGGGTATTCACTCCGCCCCCAAGATGATATGCTGGCAAGTGTCAAATCAGGATCTCTGATAACGCATTTCGTCAGATGGGTACTTACCCCGAGTGACGAAGATAAGTCAATCTCCCACAAGGGTTGACTATCTGTTGAGCATGGACGTTCTACCCCAAGGTGGGTCACAAAATGCCTTGGGCAGTTTGTCGGGACTCATCGGAGGGCCATTCATTCTATCTATATAAACCTCCCACAGAAGGATCATGCGTCGGGATATACCAATCCTCCATACCCATACCAAATCTTCCCTCCTGCACAGCATCTGCCTTGTGTCAAGATGTCGAGCGCTGTTTCAGCAGTTCTGCCTCAGGGCGCCGGCTATGGTGTCGTGGTTGGTATAGGTTTCTTTTTCGCCTTACTCATGGCTGGAATCGCCTACATGCAGGTATGAAAGAACAATACCCTCAGCAGAACCAGAAGGCTGACATGTCCATAAGAATCGCTATACCAAATATTCCACCAAGATGAGTGAAGAGTTCAACACTGCCAGTCGAAGTGTCAAACCTGGTCTTATTGCCTGCGGTGTCGTCTCCGCTTGGACATGGGCTGCTACACTACTACAATCGAGCACCGTCACTTACGAGTATGGCGTAGCAGGACCATTCTGGGTAAGTCCATCACCCTTAGCAAATTCATAGATTAACATATTTTAGTACGCCGCTGGTGCCACGGTCCAAATCTTCATGTTCTCGGTGTTGGCATGCAAGGTCAAACAGAATGCTCCAAGATGCCACACGTTTCTGGAAATCATCTACTATCGCTACGGCAAGGTCACACACTTGATCTTCATCTTCTTTGCGCTCATGACGAATATCCTTGTTGCGTCGCAGCTCCTCTTGGGTGGTAGTGCTGTGGTCACGGCACTTACAGGGATGAACGTGTATGCTGCGGTATTCCTCATCCCCATGGGTGTCTGTGTCTACGTGGTTCTTGGTGGACTTCGTGCAACATTCCTCTGCGACTATACTCATACGGTGATTGTCATGATTATCATCCTATATTTCATGTTCGATGTAAGTTTATTGGTTGTCTCAAAGTCAGTCTCATTACTGACTAAATCCAGGTTTACTGTACAAATGAACTCATTGGCTCCCCGGGCAAAATGTACGATCTGCTCGTTCATGCCAGCAAGGTTCGCCCAGTTGCAGGAAACACAGACGGTTCTTACCTGACTCAAAAATCGAACTACGGCCTGATCTTTGGTGTCATTCAACTGTGCTCTGGTATGGGTACAGTCTTTCTGGATCAGGGATACTGGCAAAGAGCCATTGCCAGTCGTCCCACTACAGCAGTCCGAGGATATATCATGGGAGGCATGGCGTGGTACGCCATTCCGTTTGGATTCGCCACCACACTCGGCCTAGCTGCGGTCGCTCTCACAGATAACCCAGCTTATCCTACCTATCCGAACGAGATGACCTCGTCGCAAGTCTCTTCAGGACTTTCGGCTCCTTTCGGTGCGGCGGCACTACTCGGAAAACACGGAGCTATTGCGCTGCTTCTGACTCTTTTCATGGCAGTGACGTCCTCCTCATCTTCCGAGCTCATCGCAGTGTCTTCAATCCTCACCTTCGATGTCTATAAAGTCTACATCAAGCCAACCGCCACGCCCGAGAACCTCATCTTTGTCTCACATGTCATGATTTGCGTCTTTGGTCTGGTTATGGCCACTTTTGCTTGTATCTGGAACGCCATTGGTATCGACCTTGGTTGGCTTTTCCTGGTCATGGGTCTCCTTATCGGCGGTGCCGTTTTTCCTGCTGCTTTTGCTGTTACCTGGAAGGGGCAGACTAGAGCTGGCGCTATCTCGGGAGCACTGGTTGGTCTGGCTGCAGGTGTTACCGCTTGGCTCGTCGAGGCTAAAGTGTACTATGGACAGCTCACAGTCACCACCACTGGCTCTTCGTACGCCACCTTGGCAGGTAACATGGCAGGTGTGCTCACAGGTCTTATTGTCACCATCGTTGTCTCGTTGATCAAACCTGACAACTTTGACTGGTCAATCACCAGAGACATCAACGCTGCGCATTCGTTGTATGGCAATGCTGTCCCGGGCGCGACAGGCGGTGTGGTGACTGATGGCGAGACACAAGGCGAACAAGAAGACCACAAAGCTGCGAACCCTCACTCGAACTTGCCAACTGTGATCGACGAGGAGAAAGATGAAGCCGAAGACAGGGCCTTCCTCGAGAACCCTAAGTCGTTGAACCGCACATACATGATGGCCCTGATCGTGGCGACCGTCTTATCTCTGACCATGGATGTCATCATTCCGGTACCCATGTTCCTCAGCCACTACATCTATTCGAAGGGCTTCTTCACATTTTACATTGCCGTCAGCTTCATATGGGTGTTTGCAGCATTGTTCATGTGTGGTATTCTTCCCATCTGGGAGACACGGCACTTTTGGGTTGAACTATTTGGCGAGTTGACCGGCAAGAAGAAGGTGGTTGAGGGGTCGGCCCCGAAGGATGGAAATACTTCGTCGTTGCCTTCGGGAAGCCAGTCACCGACTAAGGAGGAGCTCAAGGCATGAAATGACAAACGAAAACGGATGTCCGCACGTAGACAGAGATGGTGCAATTGAGGTGTGAGAATGGTCATTTGTTGTTCAGAACAGTGTGGTCGACCAAAGTAAGCTCGATGTTGTGTAGATATGTACTCCATACCCACAGGATTCCCTGTTGTGATTGTTCCACCTAAGAGCATATGATGAACTTGCCGCAAGACCGACCGTCGTACTTTGTCGTCTGCCTCGAGAAATCTAGCGATCTGTCACGCCATGAGCATCCTTAGAAAACAATGTGTCGAACAAATGGTGATTGACAGCCACCAAATAAACTTCCACAAATATGGCAAGACTGATTTTCCAGGCGGTTTAACTTCCAACCTTTGCCAAGCCTGCCAAGCTCCGTGATGTCACCCCTCAGCAACCCCATCTTCTCCCAACTCCAGCCAAAAAAAAAAAGGGGTTCAGATATCCGTCCAAAACACCAAAAAAGACAGATGAAGTTGCGCCGACCCGGAGTCGAACCGGGGGCCCGTCGATTCGAGTACAAGCTTGTCCGAAAGAGGACTAGCGGGTCTTGGCAACGACGGATTTTACCGCTAAACCATCGGCGCTTCATGTGGAAGAATGAAGATGCTTCAAGATTTTGAAGTGAAATCAAGTCTGTGCTGATTGTTGAAGAGAAACGCGTTGTTGTTGTATATGACCCTTGAGAAGAGTGGGGCTGGAGTGCCCAGAAGCTTGGGTGTGGGGCGCGAGATCCGCCCTGTTTGATTGGTAAAATTGGTACGGGGGAGTAGTATGAAATGCAGTGGCAGCATATTGCAAAATTCCATGCGGTGTTCATGAGGTGGTCACACATCTCACAGATAGAAATGATGGTCATATATTTCACCCATGATGAGAACATAGTCGCCCGTGGACCATAAAAGTTGGCATCTTAATCAACGAGGACGAAATCATGCTTCCTCAATGCAACCACTGAAACAAATCTTGGTATATTTATTTCTTCCTGACATATGCACGATAATATCTCAGGCCTCAAATAACGAAATATAATGCTTGCGAGATCAACAAACCCCCTATATGGCGAATCAAGATCGTCCAAGTACAGCCTTCATGACCTCTCCCAACTTCTGGTCACAGTCATCACTCAACTCCATGGACCGCCACACAACGAATCGATCAGGTCGTACGAGGATACAGCCGTCCTCTTCAATCTCTCTTCGTCGTTCCCTGAGGAGAGTCAGTCAATCAAAGTTCACCGCAACTTTGGACAAACTTACCAATCACGATATACATCCACATACTCCTGCCCCCATCCAATACTGTAAGCCTTGATCTCTACACCAAGTTGCTGGGACACCTTCTGCGCGGCATCAATCCACTTCTCCCCTCCAATACCCGTAATCAAACAAAACCGACTATGGCCAGCAAGATCAATAGTGGAAGTGTGCTCCTTCTCCGGCATGGTCTTGTTCAACCACGCATGAGGCAGTCGATGACCTGGAAACGTGCTGACTTGGTGGTGCAAGACGGGGTCGTCAGGCCATTCCGGTTTCGTCCTGCCTGCTTTGACTTCATCTACCACATACACCGCCTCGGAATCATAATGATGATTCATTTCCACACCAATTCCATGAAACTCGTGACTCGTCCCTTCAATTGCGGCATTGACTCGTTTTCTACGTTCTCGAGCCTCCGGAGTGGCAGTCTTGAGACTGTTGAAGATCTCCATCCTCTTCTCCACCGTTTCTTCCATCAATCCCATCTCTTTCCAAACAGGAACGTGGTCACGAATTCCTTGATTTGCTCGAGTGATCACACCCAATCCCACAGGTTGTCGCTCTTTGCTGAAGGTGTCGAGTATTGAGGGTGATGCAAGGCCCTGTGAGACATACTTGATCTTCCAGGCTAGATTGAAGGCGTCTTGGACGCAAGTGTTAGATCCGAGACCGTTGAAAGGAGGATGTCGATGAACAGCGTCGCCCAGACAGAAGATGTTTCCGTCCGAATAGTACTCTGCCACGATCTCATTGATGTACCATTTCGACACGTCGAGAACTTCCAGAGGTAGATCGTCATTTCCAACAATCTCTCTACATCTTTGCGTGTATTGTTCTATGGTCGGCTCTTCCCATTCCACTCCTGGCTTTGGGAAGAGAATGAACATCCACCTAGAAAGTGTTAGCGCAGCTTTAGCAACCTCAAATGCTCACTTACTCATGCCATGGTTTGACCATTCTGATCAGACCACTCCATGCAAAGTCGGCATATTCTCTTTCTGGTTGAAACACCCAATGCAGGTTCCCTCTCCTGGCCTCCACGTAATCACTGAGATCAACCTTCACCAGCACATTCAAAGCCAACCCTTGTCCAGGCTTTTTGATCAAAGGGATCTGAAGTTCTCTGAGAACTTGACTCCTTGCACCATCGCAGCCGAACAAATAGTCTGATCGGACCAGATATTCAGTTTTGGTCAATTCGTCTCGAATTCGACTTAGGATCTTGCCACTGTCTTCCTTCTTGAAATCGACAAAGCTGGTGCGGAAGCGGACGTCCCACCCTTGAGCTGCCGCTCGCTGCATTAGGATTGGTTCAAAGACCGTTTGAGGCAGATCGACGTGATGACAAGGGCTGGCACCTTCATACTCGCCTCTCCGCTTCGGGTCGTTGCCCCAGGAATAAATTCGGCCATACTCCTCGCCGGTCATATCGTGACACCAGCGCGTGTGGACCATACAATCCCCTTTCACTGCATGGTCGAGACATTCCTGTTCTAGATCGACATCTCTGAGACACTCAAAAGCGGCAGGATTGGTGATGTGCGCTCTGGGTGTTTGTGATGTGGTGGGTGCCGCGGATATGAGTAGACCAGTCATAGAATATGGCGGGTATGAAAGAAAACATGCAAGCGAAGCACCGGCTGGTCCAGCGCCGACGATAAGAAGAGGTGTTTCAATGACGCCGGCATTGGGTGCTGGCGCACCGTCGGTCAGCGTCGAATGAGGCATGTTGGCAACAGTATCGTGAATATCAAGAAGGGAATTGGAGTCTGCCGTGCTAGAGTGATGATCATCAAGCTGGACGGCTGTTCCCAGACCTTAGGAAGAACAATGAATTTATTGAAATGGACTTTTCCATGTCGATGAGGGCGGGAGTTGGGGGTTCGGAAATACCCCCTTCCCCAGGGCCTCCACATGCAATCTCGGTAGGACTCTTAGCAACATCTCAGGGCTATTTTCGGCAAGGAACTGCGGGGAGTATTACCAATGATGACAGAAATCGCAGTGCACCCATTGTACAGTTCATTTTGGCTCTTCAGGAGTACTCGCATATCGACAATGACGTTGAGGACATCACGGGCGGACTGTGGCCGAAGTCGATGCAATGACTGAGATTTGGGAAGAAGTTCTTGCTGAAGTGATTGATCTTGGGGGCATTCTTTATGCGGAATTCCCCGTTCACTGAGGATGAGTCATTCATCTACAATGCAGTGAGGATAGGTGTTCAAACAACACTACCAATGCGTTCAGTCCAAAGAACTTCGTCCCGCATACACAAGTCTACATTCAATAACACTCTTTTCACAACCATGGCGACAGGCGGAGCCTGTATGTGTGGTGGCATCACATTCGAGATTCACGGCTCACCTGAGACTGTTATGCAATGCTATTGCGACCACTGTCAGCTCAATGCCAGTGCCCCATTTCAGATTGTAGAAATCCATCTCTCGACAATCACGCCGTACTGATCAACGTTGTAGGTCGCAAAATATGACAAGTCGCAGGTCATCGTATGGACCGGCGAGGACTTACTTAAGCACTACATCGTCACGAATACCCAAAGTGATCAGCCAAAACATAAAGTCTTCTGCAATACGTGCGGGTGCACTTTGTGGACAATTCCCATGAGACATGGTGACAAGTATCGGTTCGTGCGGGTTTCCTTGATTGAGAACGGGTTAGTGGAAATGTCGCGGTGTACTTCCATGCATGAAAGCTGATGGAGGAAACAGATTGAAGAAACTTCCCCCCAACCAGGTGCTGTTTGGGGAGCGGAAGGATGCATGAAGGCAGTACTACAGTACATAAGCGGATTTGCATAGGAAGACGACCAGGGTAGATTTTGGTTGACAAGGACAGCCCGGAAAGCCCCCGGAGTAACCCCTTAGAGATTCTACCTTATAGGCTTTCGTAATCATTGACCGGCATTTTTCGAGACGCGTGCCTGCGCGTGCCGAAGTTCAAATGACATCACCCGTAATACTTCTCATGCTTTTATCGACCTCACTTCTATCCGTACCGCAACATGGGCATCGTGACTTCGACAACCTTTCGTGCCGCTCGTCGTCTTATGGAAGCCTGCCCACGCCTAAGGCAACCATCACATATGCTATCCATGGTTCATGCTTACATGCGTGAACTATTGATATCGCGAGAAAACCCAAGGAACGGGGCGCCTGGCGGGCCGCACCCTGGAGTCATTGTTATCATGAATTCGACACAGGATATCGTAGTAACACGACCTTGCCAGGCATCACAACTTCATGATGTGTATCCTCCCGTCTGCATATTGCTGCTGACGTCTTGCTTGCCTGGGTCCCTCAAGGATCTCACGCAGGGTAACAAACCTATATTTACGACCAAATGTTCCCGTGATTGGAAACCTGAACCCAAAATCATTGGTCGATCTCACTGGGGGCTAATTTGAGCCCTTGCGTGCTTATGTGTGAGGAGAAGTTTATACAAGAGACTCGCTCCCGCGACCTGTATCCCTAGAAACCTCAACCTCACCTCCTTGTTCAGTACAACCTCTTTCTGCACAATGTCTTCCATCATGTTGGCTGATGTTTCTACAGAGCGACCCTTGAATGTCTTCCTGAAGGTGTTTCCCGGAATCTGCTTGCCTTCCGTGTTACAAATCCTCCAGCCGAGTCTGACCACAATTGGGGAGCTGCACACGGCGGTTATCTCTCGCCTCCCTGCGACAGTACAGGGCAATGGAGTTTACTTAACGACCACCGCGAATAGACGCCTTGATCCCCGAGAATGCGAGACTGTTGCCACGCTTTGTGACGGCTCGGACATTCTCCCTTTACGGCTTCAAGCTCCACTGAAAGGAGGTTCTGGACATCCTCGGCGCCCCGATTCTGGACGTATGTTGCTCAACTCGTGGAATTCTTTGTGCAGCTAATGAGGTGCTATTCAGATTCATCATCTTACTACCAACAGGCCACGGGCAATGAAGACCCTGAGGAGCCTGCAATGCGGCAACCTCAGCCCGAGGCGCGATATGAGTCATCATATGGTGGCAGCAGCGGTGGCTCTACTGCGACGGGCCACACTGCGGACCCCGAGAGCGAGAGCTTCCCTTCGCCTCCTCCAAGACCAGATCCAACCAGGCTTCACGGTTTCCCATATATCCCTGCTCCTCAACACTCGCCCTCGGCGGCTGGACCAAGCCACAGCGGAGCAGGAAGTTCCTCCCATGCACCATCTTCTTCATCTGGACATACGGCATCATCCTCTTCTTACATGGGTACACATCCAGCCACCAATCCCGAAGCATATGGACAGCACCACACTGGCAATCAATATATGGGAGCACATCCGCAAGAAAATCCCGAGGCCTACGGCGAATACCATACAGGTCACCTTCCAATCCAACATCCTGAAGAGCCAGGTGAAGAGGAAGAAGGTGAACAAGAGCCAGAATCTTTTTACGACGAGCATCCTGAAGGCGGGCATCCAGGCTCCGGTGCCTATCTTGCTGGTGAAGATGAAGACGAGGAGGAAGAGTGAGTACCTCGACACGGCACAATACGCGTAAAAGTCTAGGTAATTGAGGCTATAATATTCTCGACCTTCAAGCAGCTACCATCATGCAATTCCATTACTGCCTTTCTCCAGTATTACCTGGGAAGATGTCGGTCTGTAATACGTAATCCTTCTCCCGTCTGAAACCTTACGATGTTTTGTTTACACGACCTCAAGTGCTCGCCTACAACGCGTTGTCTTCAGCAGGCGAGTCCCGATGCGCAAGCATCGACACATTGCCAGCTAGAGGCGAGTGACGTGTCACTCTGCTGATCCCACTTACTAATTGCGGGATAAACACAATGTGCTTATGCAAAGGTCAGTCTCTATCATTCTTGCAGGAGATATTCTTCCACTCACTTCTTTGATCAAGGACGGTGCCATTATCCGTGAGCAGGCTTCCAACGATGGAGTTGGGTGCTTGTCCAGTTTCGACCCAGGCGACAAGTGAGAGCAGCACACTGTTGTTGGTGGAGTTCAAGTTCGACGGCAGAGGTCCAACCTGGCCAATATTCCACGCCCCTGGTCCGCCCGTACAATGATACATTCCGTTCACGTAGATCAAACGGTAGAACGACTGCAACTCTTGGACTGTCATATTGAGCGTGTCGCCGACTCTGCTGTAATATCACATGTTCAATTCGAATGGTGCTGCCTTGAATGGTCGTCAGTCAGCTATCAAGCTATCCAGCAAGCGGATGAAACGTACATTGTCATATTCACCTTGGTATGAAAGAAGTTTGCCGCCTCGTGCGTGGAAATCTGACAGATCAGTCTCACTCGTCTCGACCTCTCCAGGATTGACTCTTGCAGCATAATCCAGATCAGTAAGGCTGAAATCGTCGGGGCTCCAGCTCGCATTGTCGAAGATAAGGCCCCTGAAAACATCCTACCCTAGTTGTGAGCGACTTGTCAGCGACACTAGCCCATATCTACTTACGGTAATGATCGTGGGAAGCTCAGCAGTTCCATTAACGACATTGGTTGACCAGACAGAGGTCGACGATCCCAGACCCGAGCCAGGCATGGCCAGCTGGCCTGTGCTGTTCGTGATGGGTTGGAACACTGCTTGAACTCCATCGATCTGCGTTGGAGTGAGACAGACACTGTCATTAAGGACCCCGCCACCGCATCGCAAGGTGTTTGGGTCGAATTGATACATATAAGGCTGGTCAATGATCGAATCGTTAACACCATCGAGTCCATCGTAAAGATCAATCTGCGCCTGAGTGATGGCTGCCCACTGGGCTGCAGTAACGTAGCTTGAGGAATTGATGGCTGGCCAGCCCGCTTTTCGTGCATTCAGCGCGTAAGCAGCTACAATGTTGTACCAGTTGACACCGGGCGAGCCCGCCAGAATACCGTCGAAGTCATCCGGGAACTTCAACGCCTCGGTGATGCACTGACGACCGCCAGTACTACATCCAACATAATACTTCTTCGACGCATTTTTGCCATAGTAGGTCTGAACGACATATGATGCCGCTAATGCCTGCGTGTGTACGCCGCGCCACCCATAGTCGTTCTTGTTTTCAGGCTGGTTGATGAAGAGTTCGTATCCACTGGATCCGTTGTGGCCAGCATTAGTGCCGAACGAAGCAAATCCCAGGTCTGTGGTATACATGAGGGTAGGATAGTCGATGCAACCTGAGATACCTCCGCCACCAGTACCTACGAGGCGGCTGTTCCATGTTGTTGGCAGCCACCCTTCGACAATCACACTGCTGGTACTGGTAGTATTAATATCGAGCACAACGCGACATAGTTCTGCCGTGGCATTGATGGTGGCGGGCACAACACCGCACGAAGCTGCCACGCCAGGCAATGTTAGCGTGGTTTGGTCTTGGAGATACTCGACGACCACCACGGACGAGTTGGGAAATTGCAGGTCTGATGTTAGCGCCAGGCATCTGGCAGGTCCAGACATGATATCTGCTCCATCATGGGATGCCCCTGAAACAAGGTGATAGAACTTCAAGGCACATAAAGCGAATAACAACGTGCAAGTCATGGCGACGGTGTGTGGGCGATTGGTATGTGCTTGTGCCTGAGACCAGTCCTCTGTACTCTCACATACTTATACTCCGCACAGTCTGCCCATCACCAGGCCAGCCGTTACCCCTCCGCATGAATCTGGAGGAGATCATTCTGGAGCCGTTCCTTCCGACATAGTGAGAAGGCTATCAACACGGAGCAGAAGGTTTTTTGGTGCTGTCTACCTTCTCTCCGCTTTTCCTCCGCTACCGGAGATATCTACACGAGTGCACGACCGGCACTATGCGAAATCATCCATGCTTAAGACCAAGTGGTCACCTGCCGCGGATACCCGCGCAGTCCGAGATAGAGCCTTGTTGATCCTCATTGAAGTATCGGAGACATAAAAGGCTACTTGAGAACGCGTGTGGCCGTTTGAGAATTGACAAGTACAGTCCAATTATTCGTGCTTCACGACAAGACCCTAATATCCCAATTCCGCGCGGACCAGGATCTGCAAACACCCAATATACCATGTCAAGCTCGATAGTCAACTCAAAGCCATATCCGTTCCACTTTGAACCCGAGAATGGCAACAATGCAGCCAACGAGATGCATCAGGCCAATGTACACAATGTACGCGGCAAACGGCCTTCCCCACAAGCGTCCCGTCTTCGGACCATGATGCTCGAGGCATGGAAGCAGCCCAGCAAAATAGTTGCAATGGCATGCAGTTTTGATGCTCTGAGCTCCAAACTGGCCGAGCAAGCTGGCTTCCCGGTCGTGTTTCTTTCAGGCTTTCCCGTGGCAGGATCGCTAGGTTTACCTGACACAGGTTACATTGCCTTTGGTGAAATGTCACAGAAGGTTGCTGAAACAGCCCGCCAAGTTCAATGCCCTATTCTTGTGGACGGCGACACTGGTTATGGAGGCCCTATGAATGTGAAGAGAGCGGTATATGGGTAAATCCAGAAGTTTCGTCTTGTTGATGCGGATCTGACTGTTTCCGAAAGATTTGCTCTTGCTGGTGCTGCTGGAGTTATGATTGAAGATCAAACGTGGCCCAAACGTAAGCCAATCCCTCGAACTCTTACCAGTGGTTTCACCTGACAGTATAAGGTTGTGGACACACCCAAGGCAAAGCAGTCGTCCCTGAGGATGAGGCATATGCTCGCCTGCAGGCAGCCGTCGACGCAAGGAATGAGGGGATTGACATCTGGATATTAGGTCGAACTGACAGCTTGATTCACGGCTATGATGAAGCCTTGAAGAGAGCTCGGCGATACATTGAGATTGGCGTAGACGCTGTCTTTATTGAGGCAGTCCCCGATCGTGCCACAATGGAGCGGTTCGCACGCGACCTGAATTTCCCCATGATGGCCAACATCATCCCTGGTGGTCGCACAGAAGCTGTATCGGCAGCAAGTCTCGCCAATATGGGCTATAGCGCTGTTGTATACCCTTTCACCATCCTCGCCGCTGCGATACAGGGGATCCGGGAATCGCTCGAAGACCTTAAAGAGTCCTTCACTTCCGACACAATACCTCGAACTCTGCCTGCCGCGGACGTCATGGAGGCAGTGGGATTTCCCCAGTATTATCAGGAGGAAGAGCGCTATGCATACAGTGGCATGATGAATGGGACCAAAGGATACCAATGGGAGAATAAAGTATAGAGTTCGTATCTTTTTTATTGGTGAAGTGCCATTCTTGGGCGTTCCTGGCACGTAAATTTTAGTATGATATTGGTTACGGACTATACTCTTGAGAAAACAAAGCTCCTGCTTGCAGGGAAGAAAGCGAGATTTCAAAACATCCAAGAGAAATAGTCTCGAATAGGACCTTAGTGTTGTTCGAGTCAAGGGCGCTTGGATGATCAAGATAATCAATGTACGGCATTGTGGAACTGTACGTTCAATTATGCGTCACAGGCGAGATACAATACGTGCGTCCATACGTGACTCCGGTCTCAAACCCCTGATAGCACTATTCGACCGGTCTCGCTGGCCTCGGTGGGCCTACAGCTTTGTGAGCGAAGACGGATACTCGAGGCTAAAGATCCGAGCATTGCCGGCTCTGCACGTCCCTCGGCTAGTCATGGATCGATCCATAATACGCACAACTACAAGAAATAATCTCATTGTCCCCAGCTTTGAGAACTTCTGGCACAATATACTCCGTACCCCAGACATTACTCCAGACATTACTCCAGATTCCTTGACGATTTCTCAACCAAACACGGTCGTGTCAAGGTAGTACTGGTCATCATGGGTCTGTCTAATATGCAAGGCAGAAGCCTCCAGCGTCTTATTGCCACACTTAGCTCTGTTGCTTTCCTTGTACAAGGTTATAACCAGTCAGTCATGAATGGCTTCACGACGCTGCCCACGTTTCTCGCACAAATCCCGCAGGTGGACACTGTCCATACCAAAGGCCACCTGAAATCGCACAATGCTACAATCCTCGGTTAGTGTCCACCATGAATACTATCGAAAAGTGAGAGCTGACACCATCAACAGGTCTCGTGGTAGCCATTTTTGAGCTTGGCTCTGCTCTCGGTGCACTCTCTTGCATTGTGGTCGGTGATCGTCTGGGTCGTCCAAAGACCATGCTCCTGGCAGGCATAACTTGTATCATTGGGGTCGTCATTCAGGGTTCAACCTTCTCACTAGGTCAAATTATCGCCGGCAGAATCATTACCGGTGCGTTCAGCCCACAACACTGCCAATTTTTGGGAATGGGAAGCTGATAGCTATCTAGGCTTGGGAATCGGTCTCTACACCGGAACCGTTCCAATGTATGTCAGCGAAACCGCCGAGACCAATCGCCGAGGTCCACTTGTCCTACTCGAAGGGCCCTTTGCACTGGGCGGCTTAGCCATTGCTTCATGGGTCAACTTTGGCATGTACCATACATCCGGATCTGTAACCTGGAGATTCCCTATCTGTTTGCAGCTGGTCTTCCTTGCGATCATCGTCTCGCTCACACCACTGCTCCCAGAATCGCCCAGATGGCTGGTCAAACAAGAAAGACTGGAAGACGCGACCAGAGTTATGGCGAGGCTCATGGGGCTTCCTGTACATGATAGCACAGTGATCAGAGAGGTTGCCATTATTCAAGCCGCAGTTGCACGAGATGCTGGTCACCGCCACAAATACTCTGGTAACCCCTTCTCCATGAACGAAAACCGTCACTTCCATCGACTAGTATTGGCAATGGTTGCCACTGCCATATGTCAACTCACTGGCATTAACGTCATTGCTTTTTACTCGACTTCTATCTTCGAATCCACACTTGGCTACTCTGGGAGCGACGCCAGAGTCTTTACAGCTTGTCTCCAGGTGACCCTAGCGCTGGGGGGACTTACGGCCATCTTCCTTGTTGAGCGTATTGGTCGTCGCAGGTTGATGCTCTTCTCAACTGGCTGCATGGCTCTCGCCCAGGCTGCAGTAGCAGGATTATCATCGGACTTGAAAAACCCCGATGCCGGAAGGGCGGCTATCTTCTTCTACTTCTTCGCTTTGTACACTCTACCGATTGGTATGTTTGCAATTCCGTTCATGTACGGAGCCGAGATCGCGCCTCTGGGTATTCGTCACAAGGTCACAGCAATGGGTGCCGCAACTAGCTGGCTATTCAATTTCATGGTCGCCGAAGTGACGCCTACCGCCTTTGAGCATATCCAGTGGAGGTACAACATCGTGTACGCATGCACCAGTGTTGGAGGGGTCATAGTCATTTATCTCTTCTACCCGGAAACCCGAGGCAGGTCGCTCGAAGAAATTGATGAGATTTTCCTGGCATCGAAATCCATCTTTGACCCTGTCCGCGTGGCCAAGCAGCTTCCAATGGGCGGCACTGGTATACTGGAAACCACCGAAGGCACCAAGGATGCGAGTGATATCGCCTACACTGAGAGGGTTTGAGACGCTCTGGGGTGTCTCTACGGATGGCCGGGCTAGGATCAGAGGCGGACGTTGGCTTGTGACTTACTCGACGTTCGCGAGGTTGGTTGCCATGGAAGGCGGGGCACGCGTGACAATGACGGTGGGGAGAACGCGAGACAGTGTCAAGTAGGCTGTGACCATATCACTATTTTGTTCGGACTTAGCAGATGCATTGCAACCTTCTGTCAAGGGATGTACAATTTACAAAAGACAATCAAACAACCTATTGCATGGTTATCGCTAATGCCTGAGGCTGGATGTCTTCCAATACGGACGCGGAGGACGCTGGTGCCCTAACGCCATAAGACCTCTGACGAAACCTTTCCCAACCTCTTCCACATTCAACAGATCACCGCGGCCACTAATGCTGGACCTGATCCGGTTGTAAGCCTTTTTGTCATAGGATCCGGCAAAGCGGCAATGAGACACGACGTGGCCTGCCGATGTCACGCGAGCAACGGTTTGTGTGTGCGAGCAGACTGATTGACAAATTCCTGCAGGGGGTCTTTAGCGTGAGGTCCAATTATCAATCTGCGGAAAAGCATCGAAGCCGAGACCGAATATCCGACTTGACGGATAAGAGCGGCTTCTACAGGACACCAATGCGGGTAAATTGCAGCGCCTACGCGAGAAAAGTGCCACATCTGAGTTTGCAAATAACTGGCTTTGGCTGAGGCTCGGACGGTCGGCCACCACCACGGTGTAGTAATGGATTTCACGCTCGGCCTACAACTGTTTGGTCTTGTAAAGTTAGCGTGTAACTAGTGGTCTGAGATCGTGGGCCATGGCTACCTAGGTATTGAGTCGCCCAGGTCTTGCCCCCCGCACCCCTCAGACCTCATCATCTCAAGGGAAAGCACTATGACTCTTTGAAGAGACGCGAAGATGTGCACTTCAGTCAAGTGACAATATTCACCACCGTGCAACGCTAAACAACCATGTACCTAGAGAACGGTGCACACCTCAACTACGCCTTTCACTCCACACAGGACACAGACTGCAAAGTTGACCCCAGCACGCCGCAGGAGGATCAACCACCGAAATATGGTGGCACTCCCAAGCTCTATCCGGGCGAACGCTTGGAAACCATAGAAGGGCATCCATGTATCTACAAGCATATCCATCCCCCACCACGTGACCCAGAGCCCACACTAAACCTGGGAGGTGAGCCACAGCAAAGCCTGCCTTTGGTGGTGCTCATCCCTGGTGGTGCACACAATGGCCGGATATACTACGGCGGCCATGAAGGACACAGCGCTTGTGACTATCTGGCCCACTGGCTAAGCCAGCTCGGGTTTCCCGTCCTGGCGATATCATACCCCTTGGAAAGCGAGCCTGAACTGATGCCGCCTGTCTCGCCGGCTCTCCGCATACACACATGGGGACGCCAGGCAGCGTCAATTACCCGCTCAGTTGTCGACGCTACATTGTCCCTGAGGGGCCGAGAAATACTGCTGGTAGGATGGAGCATGGGCGGAAGGATTGTGGCACCGTACACGGAGGCTGTCATGAAGTACGGTCTGCGTGTTGGACTGTTTGTCTCACTGGCTGCAACACCAGGTGTTGCGGGCCTCAGGCCACCACCTCCTGGGATCACGCAGACGAGGCATGGATATGCAACGTGCGCCGGCCTCTTTGAGCTGTTTGTTCGTCAGATACGCGATATCATCCCAACAGAGGTCTTTCGCGCTGAATATTACGGCCACACTCCCGTGTCACTGCATGGCTGGAGGCTATCGCACCACGCAGCAACTGGTCGACTTGTACAAGACCATTGGCAATCCGAGGCCGACGCGACACCGAGTACTGACGACTTCTCGCTTCTGCCGTGGATGGCTGCTGTTGTCGGCACAGAGAGTCTGGACGCACGGCATGTTCTGATCGACCGAACGGCCTGGGAATATATGAATGTGCAGCGACTGACATCGATCTGGGAGAAGCGCCATGAATTACTGCGGGAGTGGCGTCTCAAACTCGAGACTGAGCCATCCTCATATACAAACAGTGCGCCTGGTTCTTCGAGCAGCCAGCTAGAGAACAGCGTGTGTCACAACGACTCCATGTCTGGCAAGGCTGGAACGCTGTGGGATGCGTATTCGTCATTCGTCCTAAACATGCCAGGCGCTTTGACTTGCACAGTATCCGGAAATCACTACTTTTTCCTGGGGGCAAAGGGGGCGCAGAAGACAGCATACTCGATTGCAGAGCTCTGGACGAAAAGATGCACTTTGGAAGTGGAACTGTGGAACATATTGTCGAACGGAAGCTTCTGAGCTAGCTTCTGTTGATGTCACCATGCTACTAAACAGGTTTCCGAAAAACTTGGAGATTTCCTAGACCGTCAGACCTGAAACAACATTTGGAAGCAGTCACAAGAACAAGCGAAGAAGAAGAAGAAGAAGAAGAAGAAGAAGAAGTAGTAATAGTATCAGTATACCTGCGTCTTTAGCCGCTCTCCTCAGTGATCATTCCAGAGGGATGTTCCATAAAAAGTCCAAAGAATCGATCTCCAGATTGGAGGATATATGGTCGTCCCATGCGCTGAAAGGCGCAAGGCTCGGATCAAAGGGTCGTGTCCACCAATCGCCGATGTCATCAAAGACCAGATCGCTGGGGCGAGGATCGACTGGCGCAATCACACCCGGTTGTAAGCCAGCGGAGCTTTGCGGGCTTATTGCCACGCCAGGTACACCTTCGAGAGGATTCCCTCGGATTGTCTGTAGTTTCATCATCCTACTTTCAACGTCGGCTGGCCGGACGAACGTGGTTTTGAACACGCCGATCCGCGCTTTGATCAAGGCGGCAAAACGAGACGAGAAGTCAAATTCGTCCTTGATCGAAGTCGATTCCAACGCTGAAATGCAAGCCTCGAAGATCTCGAGTGACGACTGCAGATCCGAGTCACACGCCCCCAGACTGATGGCTTTGAACAAGAGAATGGATGTTGAAATGATTGAGAGAGTTTGGCGGACAGGCATCAGGCGCAAGACACCCGACAATGCCATCGCAGTCGCCGACCGCAAGATCTCTTGGCTACTGACAATGACCTCGTGGATAAAATTGATGTCTTGACTCAGGAAGCATGTGCTTTGCAAGTCATTCTGGCTGTACATCTCGATTTTTCTCGCAGACGCCCTCTCCACCACTGCTTGCATTGACAGAGCGTGGATGAAAGAGCGTAAAGTCTGGTACTCAATGTTCAGTAGATCGCAAAGGGCTTGAAACTCTGTGCCTCGTTAGAAAGTGTAGACAGCAACAGCACCGGAATACATACCTGGGACGATGCTCGACTGGAATTTGATGTACCATTTGTCAAGCAAGGGAAGAATATGTTGGATCAAGGTCACGTATTGGCCATTGAGCAATTGTTTTTTAGTGTGAGAGTGCGAGCCGAAGAAGATTGCTGATGCGGTTTTGCTTAGACGGACCAGCTCGAGCCACAAATCTGCAATAGTGTTCCAAGATTCGAAAGGGGTCCCATCTTCATTCAGAGCATTGAAAGACTCCTTGGAGGACGCAAAGACAATATCTTGAGGAAGTCCGCTTGGGAAGCCCATCCTGATTGCGATATTTGTGACGTAGATGTATAGCAATTTTCGGGTTCGCATTCGCCTTCCGCGTTCATGCTCGCTGTCAGTGATCATACCAAGGTCGTCAGCAAACAGGCCAAGCTCATAAGCAAGATTAGTTGCCGTCCCAAGCATCATCAATGACATTCGGTCCGACCGTCGCGCGGGCTCGAGGACGTTATTGCGCCATTCAACGGATGGACCTGAGCTGCGTTCTGCCTCTCTGATCCCCTGTGTATCAAGCGGGTCCGGATCACTATCGTACGCTTCGTGGTCTAGAGGAAACAATATAGAGCGTGGATGCCAGTCGGAGATGAGCAAGAAGCTTTCGATGGTGCTTACAATCCGGATTCGCGAAGTTGAGGTTTTCTCCAGGCCGTACAGGATTCGACGTATAAGAAGCTCGCAATGTTCCCATAATCGTTGGTGCAACATCTGTCCCCGCAGAGCACCGCCGGAAACGGACAGAGTGAAGAATCTAGATGATATCATGAGGATCGTACAGCACATCATCGGCTCGCAGTGTATCAACCTTTGGTGATTCGAAGGGATGCAGTAATCGCCTGCACGAACGGGTGTAAACGGAACAATGTGGCGTCGGAACCTGGATGGTGTCAGCCATGGAAACAAAAGGTAACATTATCTGACTTACAGCTCAACGTAGGTTATTGCTGCTTGGGCAGTGAGCCATTGCTGCCTGACAAAGCGGCATTTGTTCCACGTGGACAGCAGCTCTGGACTGGCTTCACAAAGCTCATCCACAACAGTCGGAACCACTGAGCCTTGCCCAACACTGCTATGTGGTCGTGGAGCAGGCGTAAACGCAAGTACTGGTAGAGGAGTTGTACGAGAGTTCAGCGACTCGGCGGCCTGGCGTGCGTCGCTACTGAAGATGGGACTTTCGCCCGAATTCAGCATGGCGAAAGGCACAGCTCGCTCCACGAGCGATTGTTGAATCCTAGCATGGGCAAGGTTGTTGTCCACAGGAAGGTCCCCAAAAGACGCATCATCCAGTAAGTCCAGATTTACTTCTGGTGGAGTTATTTGTGGTGGAGGAGACATGTTCTCGTTGAGCTGGTGGTCCGCAGAAGTGGCCTGAGTGGGTGGTTCTCTCTGCCTTCGACTTGTACGAGCCTGGCGGAAGACACAAGTTCGGAGCTCTCGTTTGCATTTGGCGCACGGAGGCTTCTCGTTCATAACACATTTCACTTTTCGACGCCGACATCGCTCGCATGCAATGTAGCTGCGGGTGAAGCGCTCGCTCCGAGGCGTGCTCTGCTCCGGCTGTGGTGCCACGGCCGAATCTTCCTGAGCCATCTCCTAGAGTCCAGTTGGCTGGCTAGTCCAGGTAGGATTGTCTCCCAGGGCATATAGGAAGAAGCAGAGGTGGTTTTACGGAGCCGGAACGTGGTTGATGTAGCCTCGGCCTCAACTTGGTGACGCTGCTTCTGTGTAGGTTCGCGATTTGATTGGCTCGTGAACGCAATCTTGGGGGAAGCACAGGGCGGCCCTATCTCAGGCCCAGATCGGGACCAGCCGCAAGAGGATGTGCTGGGGAATGACTGAGGCGAGATATCTCGGGTATTCGGGAGTGATATCGGCAACACTTCGGGCAAGCTCCAGCCCCCGTAGCGCCTATAATCGTAGGCGGCAGATCCCCGTAATTCTAAGGGCTTTAAGTAGTAATTTAACATCTGAAAGGGGTTATCCTAAGACATCGAGAAATTAAATAAGAGAGACACCAGCGATACTTCTCAATATTACTCTCGCACAACGAAACCACATGTCGAAGACAAAATACTAGTGTATAAATCTCACGGCTGCCTCATGATCCTACAGATAATACAAACTCAACGAGATGGAAGATAATGCGTTGGAAATAGTCATTTCATTCATTGAAACTATCTCAACTGCCAGGCAGGCTGTTTCGTCATTGCTTTCTCCCATGCGCAGCGACAAGCTACCATTATGTCTGAAAGTCGGAAGATGTCTCTCAAGATCCCAGTCCAGCCATGTTGAACATTGCTGTAGGGCTGCAAGGCAACGGGGACCTTTTGATGTTGTTTTTGCACATCAGACTCAGCTTCAAGGTCTCTCTTACCTTTGATGAACGTTCTGCTGCTTCGAGCGATCTTTTTGCTCCCTGTTTGCCATTGCAAGTCACTCGGATCCTCTTCTTTCAGGTCCATAATACGTCAAGTAATGTTTGTGTTTTGCACATAGTCTGTCCAAGATTTCACTTGGCTTGCTTGGTCGTTTGGTCAGTCAGGACGGATCTGTTGCTGACACGATCGGCATACTTTGATTCTGTCTTCACAATAGCCATCATCAATCATCCGCCCCAGGATGTTCGAAAAAGTAGATTGCAGGGTACAAGAGCGGCACCTGATAATCTTTGAAGTTGAACGGCGATACTTTTTCACGTCTGGTCAAGTCTGAGTGAGAACATCAATCTGCCCAGATTGAGAAAGCATTCTCTGACCTTAGGTGTCTCCCTACACTGAGGATCGCTGAGCAGGATTCGGTCAATCTCGTAATACCATGCTTGGTGCTGAGACCCGTATCTTCTGTAGCATTCAGCGAGACAGTGGATTGACTTACTCAATTTCTCATCGCCAACTCTAATTTTGTCTTGATCACCCTTGATGGACCAGAGGTACTCGCCCACCGAGTCAACAGCAAAGGTCTGATCCTGATGGTAGAAGTCCTTCTGATCTTTGTATTTTGGATCTTTCGTCATTTCCATGGACAGTGGTAGACTGATGGAGTACTTTTGGAACAATTTCACGACCCTCTTCACTTCACCCATAGCTGTCTTCATTAGAGTATTTGACTTTGCCATACAAACGCGCCACTGCTCATAAGTGTCCGGAGCCTGCAGCTGGAGGTACCCATCCAGCTGTAACAAGTATGAGTCTCGCTCCTCGATGAAAGTGTCCCATTCGTTGATGGCCCCCACCATCTCGAGGACCAAGGTGTGACATTGTACCATGTTGATTGGTGTCTCTGGAATGGGGTACATATCTTTGCCAGAGAAGTGAGTTCTCCATTTGCACCATTCCTCTGGTAGCTTAAGCTTTTGCCCAGAGCTGTCCTTGCAGGATATATCCATCCAGTGGCCACTTTGGTGGCAGCGAAGGCACCACTTCTCCTGGCCGGTCTGCTTCTCCTGCTTTAATTCTTCGTAATCATGGCAGGTTATGGTGCCTTTCGGCTGGCCGGACTGTGGTCGATCCCGGTAGTGGCTTACGATAGGCCGTACACCGCGTTCACTATGCCGATTATCTTGCCAATCTTCATCTCGGTAGTCTCCTGTGATTCGATGTCTTTCGGAACCGCATGAGTTTTCGCGGCGATTGTATATCTCCTTCTCATCTGGATGTTGGCGGTCGCGGTATCGTCGGGGGCTACGCGAATACTCTCATCCGCGGTGAGATTTTATTGGTGACGGGACAGGTGAACGCGAACGCGAGTCTCGTTTCTTTCTGCTGCGATTATTGGAAGAGTGGCTGTGGTCCGACTGGCGGAATGCTAGATCTTGTGGCGCGTAATTAGGCATGCAGGCCGAGGCCAGGGGATTTGATAGGCCTGCTTGCGGGGGAATTGGGGTCAAATCTGCCATCGAGTTTGGTAGCAATGAAAGCAAGGATCCGCATCTTGTGCAGAAGGTTTCATTTGGTGGGACTTTGTAAGGCAGATTGCATGTTGTGCAAAAAGCGTCCACTAATATTTGTTGATAAAAGGTTTGTCTCTGCATATTGCTGTTTTTGTCTGTTTATGAGTATAAAAAGAAATTTGGGCGAATTCAGGAGAAGAGAGCACAAAAACCGCAGGCACTTCTTGCGTGAAGCCGTAAGTGCTCGGCTGCTACTTGCTTACACCACACCCATTTCTCCCCAGGCAGTGTTAGTGACTTATGACATTGCTGGTAAAGTCTATACTGCTCGCAAGTTTCACATGGAACGAGCTATTTGATTGCAGATAAATGACTTAGGACTACAATTTGCAAGCATCAGTTGAAATCCTAGGATCCATATCATTTGTCGCTCATACCGAGATGATACTGGTACTGCCCCGTTGCCAATGCGACCGCCTGTTCGGTGCCACACGAGGCTCCCATCCTTGCGAGCGTCTGCGATCAGATTGCACTGTGATCGACGAAAAGTCATTCGAGGCTAGCATCAGGATGTATGGAGCAGAGCGTGGCATCAAACACCACAGCCCACATAGGAGCGGACGCTACAAAGTTCGTAGAAGGCAAATCAAGCGCACTGGGAAGGTTCCTTTCATCGAATTATCTCAGCTACCAGGCTCCTTGGTCTTCTCCAAAGCCAGGCATATAGCCCAACGGTGATGAAACGTTCAGATGTCTGTTCAATATCAGTCCGTGACGACAAGCCAGCATCCTTTTGCAGAGCCGCGACACTTGTTCAGTGGACTATTCAGTCATCTTGTACATTTCTGTTGTGTCACTTGGCCCAACTTGCTTTTCCTTGGTATCTTCGCAACCGCACCCGGCTTTGGGTTAAGATTTGATGAACGTTCTGCTGCTTCGCGCCATCTCATCATGATCATTTTGCCGTTGCAATTCAGTCGAGCTCGCCAACCATGCCCGCCTTTGGCTCATGATGTGGGAGGAGGGTTCGAGTGTTTGGCACGATCTTGTCTTGATCCGTTGCCATTCCGTCAAGCTCGCCAACCATGCCCGCCTTT